>PVIC010016848.1:0-33423 GCA_004025085.1 Thryonomys swinderianus
CTCCCTGTCCCTCCCTGTCTCTCTTCCTCTCCCTCTCCCCCCCTCTCTCTTTCTCCCTCCTTTTGGTGGTACCAGGGATTGAATTCACAACCTTGCACTTGCAAGGCAGGCAGCAGTGCCACTGAGCTAACCCACAGCTCTGAGAGTCAATTTTGAAAAGTTATTTGGAGAACTCCCTCTTCACCATCCCCATGGCTGCACGTGGTGCTTAGAGGTGTCGGTGTTCGGCGTGGTCCTGGCTTCTGGTCTCTAGACAGCTGTGTTCCTTGTCTGGTGCCCTCTCCATTCTCACGGTGCAGAAACTGCAGCCCAGCCCTTTCCCAGTAATGGCACCAGATCCTATGATTGCTGCGCCAGAAATCCAGAAACCGTCATGTGTGTCTTGTTCCTGACCCCTGAAGTGGCGGACCACAGAGCTGTTGGTCCTTCCTTGTACACAGCTGTAAAGATACTCACCGAAGGCTCTGCCACACTCCTTGGCAAGAAAACCTCTTTCCCAGCCAGAAGTATTGGATTGGTCTCCTTATCCCCACATCCGGACCTGCCCCTGCCCCGCCCACCCCAAGCCAAGCTCCAAATCATGTGACGTGTTATAAACAGAATTTAAACACCGCCCTTTGGGAATCCATCACTGTCCCCCCTTTCTTCAGACACTGCTCCAGTCCTTCCTGTGCTCTGCCTCCACAGCCCCGACCCCCAGGACTGCTCACCCTGTGCTCCCTGCCTCTTGCTCATGCCTGCTGCTTGCTCAGATCTCCCTTGTTGCCCAGGATGTAGCTCAGTCCTGAGGTCCTGAGTTCAGTCCCCAGTACCAAGAGAAAAAAGTTTGCCTCTTTCTTAGGAAAACCTCGTCTCTGCATCTTGACATGGTCAGACAAATTCTTTCTGTATGTCTTTGTCAGGAGATACTTTTATTCCCTGTCTGTTGCATGATGGTATTCCCTGGACCTGTTTCTGACAGCACCTATCACAAGCATAACAAATTATTTCATAGTTTTCTGTTTAGCATCTCTATCTCCAGTTAGTATGAAACTTCTTGGGAACAGAATCCAGACCTCTTTTGTTCACAATAAAAATTAATTCCAGCTATCTAAGATAATTATTTCTTAGCCAAACAGAAATAAGACTGATCTTTTCTTTTATCAAAAATTACTGATTGGCCAGGCATGGTGGCTCATACCTGTAATCCCAGCACTCGGGAGGCAGAGACAGGCAGATTGCTGAGTTCCAGGCTTGCCTGGGCTACATAGTGAGCTCAGGGCCAGCCTGAACTACAAAGCAAGACCCTGTCTCAAAAAAGAAAAATTACTGATTGGAACATGGGCCAGCCTTGTGGTAGGATTAGAAAGTTGCCCGAATTCACCAGTCCTCTGTCTTCAAAACTCACAAATTGGAGCAAATTAATGTAAAAAAAAAATCTTATAGAAAACAAGGGTTCACTTTTTCCTTTCTCCCCCTTTCTTTTCATGTCTTTACTGTTGTGGGGGGGGGCAGGGAGACAGACAGCAAGAGAGAGACAGAGACAGATTTCATAGACAGATGAGGTGGTTATTTGGTCCTATATAAGCATTTACTTAATTCCTATATTTATTCAGAAGGTATTTATTGAGCACCTAATATATGCCAGGCTCTGGAGGGAATACCAAGACAGACAAATAAACATGTAACTAGCTTACTAGCTTTCTGGCATTTCATAGTCCAACAGGGGGTGCATTTACAGCCAGAATTTACTGAGCATTTAATAAATGCTAGATTCTTTCCAACAGTTGTATGGGGTTAAAAAGTGACTGGTGTTCACATATGAGAGGAAGCGAGCCACAGAACAGTAATTTGCCCAGCATCACCCACCTGAGTGACAGCGGAGCTTGAAGTCAAACCTCGGTCTTAGCTGTGGGTCCAGATTGTCTGGAAGGAAACCAAGCCCTTCCAGCAGCACAAGTGCAGTTCCTGTCTGCTCAGGGCTCCCTCTGTCCTGGGGCAGAGGTCGGGCTCGGGGCTCCGGGGAAGGATTTCTAGGGAAAGCAGTGTTTGAGCAGAGATCGTGAAATATGTAAGGTAGGGGTGGGAGCCTCGGAGATTGAATTACTCCCCAGGCTTGGGACTCTGAGCAGGGTCGAAGCAGAGAACGCGCGTGCGTGGATTT
Organism: Thryonomys swinderianus; assembly: GCA_004025085.1. NCBI lineage: Eukaryota > Metazoa > Chordata > Mammalia > Rodentia > Thryonomyidae > Thryonomys > Thryonomys swinderianus. The sequence goes on from PVIC010016848.1 coordinate 2,144, forward strand.
AGGAGGTGAGACATGCCGAATGTGTGTGCAGCACCTCCAGCCATTTGTTTCCGGAGACACTGGCGAGCCCTCAGAATATTGGACGGAGAGGGAAGAGAGAATCAGATTGGTTTACAGAGGGCGTTCTCAGTGTGTGAGCGCGTCCATGCGCAGTGGGCCGGGCAGGGCGTGGGAGGCGGCATCAGGGGCATCGGAGGTTTCCGGGCTGAGGCTCAGAGGAATAGAGTTGCCCTTTGTTGGAGTGGGAAGGGTGGCAGAGGGGGGGAGGGAAGTCAGTTGGAGGCAAGTTAAGGTAAAGGCCGTCAGTGTTTAATAGCAGCCGCTCACGTAACTAGAAACTGTTTCTCTCAAGTACATAAAAGTGTCAGGGTCCCCAGCTTTCAATCCACGCACCGTCACAGTGAAACCACTGAGGAGTGGTCACCCACAGCCAGCCGCGCTCAGTCTGAGGCTGCCCCGGTTGCACCCGAGGGCGATCTGACCACAGGCCGGGGCTCTGGAGAGAGCAGTCCAGCAGCTGCTGGGGAAGGAAGCACCCAGCTCCGCTGAGACAAGCACCAAGCCCGAGGTGGCTGCGTGTTGCTGCTGGTGCTCCGCAGGGCCGGGGCAGGGCTCGCGCCGGGCTCAGCGTAAGCCTAAGCTATCCGCAGCATGGGAAACTCTGTAAATCCAATTACAGTAATAGTCTATTACGGAGTAGGAGCTGTAAGAAACCTATTATTATCTTCATTTTCCAATTTTGAATATTTCAAAAAATTCCAAGACCACATTGGACATTTCAAGAAGATAATACAAAGAGATCGTATCTACTGCATGTATTTATCTTTATTTGGTGCTTTTTGCAAATTGGCCTTGAGGACATTAAAGTTCCAGAAGTTAGGTTTATAGAGCAAATCCCCAGAGCAGCTGGAATAAAGCGTGATAGTCCCCTCACAGTAAAATGGTGAAACACAAAAATAAGTACGTGAGATTGGGGAGAAATGAGAGACACCCACAGAAGAAGAGTGAGGACTATTTTTAGCTTTACAAAAATGAAAGGTTTTATAAATACCAAATGTTTACCACAAGCACACTGATGAGAATTTGTGACACTTTGGTAGCATTAGCACCTTAAAAATTGTAGATGCTTTTGTCCAATAAGTCTATTTCCAGTTTATTAATTTAAATTTAATTAAGCCAGTAACTAAAATTCTACTAATGCATACCTAGGACATGATCCTAAAAGCAGAAAATATTTTCTACATGAAAATGTTGCTCTCATTGAACATAACTGAAAGAGTGGAAGCTTTCTCAATCCCCAAATATAAAACAAGGGTTAAGTAATTAGGATGTGGCTGCAATTATATGTAATTTATGTAATGCATAGAAAACCCAGAAGTCTGTCACTGCCCTTGATAGTTGTAATTAGAAAATGCACTTTTTTAAACTTTGAGTAGATACACACACACACACGCACACATAGTTCATCTCTTGAAAAATAAAACAAAACTTGTAAAACTGTTAATTGGGTTTATAATACATAAAGTTTGAATAAGTATGACAGTAGAGCACGGAAGAGGGGAAAGGGAAGCCTATATTGAAATAATTTCCATATTTTACTAGAGTTAAGCTCAAAGTGAACACAGGAATGAAATAATGAAGGAGAACACAATAGTCATGTAATTGACACTTGGTGTATGGTAGAAAAAACTGATAGAACTAAAAACCAAAAACTGGTTCTAGTTAATAAAATTAGTCAATCTTTAGTTTGATGAGGAAAACAAGAGAAAACTTATAACCAATTTTAGAAGTGAAAGAGGTGACTACAAACCTTGTAGACATCAAAAAGGTAAGGAATACAGTGACCATCTTTATGCCATTTAAAAGAAACAGATTCCGTAAAAAAGTATGAATTGCCAAAGCTGACCCAAGGAAAAAAACAGAATGACTTCATAGCCACATATTGATTTAAGAAATTCAGTTCATGATTTATACTGTCCATCCAGAAAGTGTTAGGCCCAGTTGGCTTTTTGTTAAATTATTTTAATTATTAAAGAAACAAATAATAATCCTATACAGACTCTGAGAAAGGAGAAGAGAGACTGCTTTGTAACAGCCTGCATTGCCAAAAACACTAGAAGAAAAGAAAATTACAGACCAGTATCTTTCACAACAACAATTCTTAACAAAATATCAGCAGATAAAAATCGATCAGTATATAAAAAAGGTATTGCATCATGGTCACGTATTATTTACCTCAGGAATTCAATGTCTGTAATGTGGAGATCAGTAGGGTGATTCATTTACCATAAGAGAATAAAAGACCAAATGCAAAATGAACATTTTAATAAATGCAGAAATTGCATGTGACTAAATTATAAAATCCACTCCTGATAAAGAGTAATCAAGGTCATTTATGACAAGTGACAACTCACTTTGTTTTCAGTGGTGAACTTTCAAGCACTTTCCCTTTAAAATGAGGGACAAAGCAAGGACATACAGTTTCAGTATTTTTGTTCAACTTTTGACTGCATTCTAACCCTTGCAGTAAGAGAAGAAAAGTAAATAAATGGGAAAGAGGGAGGTACAGTTGTCTTTATTTGGAAAGAACATAACTATGTATGAGGAAAATTATAACAAATCCATAGAAGTGTACTGCAACTAAGAAGTGAATTTATAGTACAAGTCAATATTACAAAACTTAATTTAACTTCTCTCGATGATAAACCTTTAGAAAATGAAATTTTAACTTATTATGTATAGCAGCAAAATTTAAAATGTTTAGAAAAGTAATGAGATACACAACCTATACTGAAACATTGCTGAGGGAAATTAAGGAATACCTAAATAAATTAAGAAATATTCCATGTTCATTGTTTGGAAGAATCAGCATTGTTCAGACCCTTTGGGGGATTGCCGTTTTTAGTGGCAGAGGCATTCTGTCCAAGCTCTTTATTTGGAAAACATAACTATGTATGAGGAAAATTATAACAAATCCATAGAGGTGTACTGCAACTAAGAAATGAATTTATAGTACAAGTCAACTCATTTGAAAAATTGACAAATTGACTCTGAAATGCATTATCCAGAATAATTGTAAACAAAGTTGGGGGATTTTCATACTACCTGCTATCAAATTTTACTATGAAGTACAATATTTAAGACAGTCTAGTAATGGTATGTGAAAGGGCTTTTAAATTAATGAAACAGTTTAGAAACAGACCTATACTTAAGTGGTAAATTGATTTTCAGTAAAGGGACCAGGGTAAATCACTGGGGAAAAAAGTCTTTTTAGCATTTCTGCTGGAACAAATAGCTCTGTGGAAAATAATTAACCTTGGCCTTACACACACACACACACACACACACACACACACACACACGCAGTCAGAATAGCATCATTTAAATGGCCTTAAATTGCAAAAAAAAAAAATTCATATCTTCACAAATGGCTAAAAAAGAAATGTATAGAATACTATTTAGTAATACAAATGAATTATTGATAAATAGTGACATGAATTTCAAAAATATGGCACATGAAATAAGCCAAAAACCAAAGTTTACATGTGATTCTATTCATATAAAAATTCTAGAAAACGCAAAACTTTATTTTTACTGACCAGAGATTAGCCTGAGTCCCATCATCTAGGTGGGGAATTAATTTCAAAGAAGCCTGAAGAACCATTTTGAGGTGATGGTAATATTCCATATTTTGACTGGGTTTTGGTTATGTGACCATATAATCATAAGAATTCATGAATTAGACTTAAAATACTGGTTTCAACTCAGTAAAGCTAGTAGGGAAAAAAAGTAATTGTCAACATAGGAAGTGCTTCTTTACACTCATTTATAAATGTGCTACAATTTTCCAGTAGGCTAGAATGGGTTTGTTGAGATAGTTACTTCCTATTTAAATGGTTCCCACCTGGGGAAACACGTTTGCTAGGGGGAGTAACAGGTTTGGTGGGTTGCTGTGCTAGAGCGTTCAAGGAAGGTAAAGGGAGATTTGAGCAGACATAGTCAGGTAACTTTGCATATGCCTTTATGCCTTTCTTACTGATTTCTGTCTAGGTGTTTTACAGCTTATACAAAATGTTGCTTTATAAATACAGTCTTTTTCTTGTCTTATTGCATTGGCTAATATTAATCCTGAATTGTTTTGTTTGTCCTTCATTTGCCTTATAATCTCTCATTTTGTTGTTCCTTGGGGACAATAATTATACATTGTATGTGTTGTTACTCTGCAGCTCTTCATTCTGTACCATGTTTCCAGGATGTAGTCATTTCATTCATTTGAATGATTTTTACTGAGACCAATCAAATCATTGCTGTGTGCATTCATCTGTGTTTTTCCTTAGCTCAGTTAGCACCAAAATGTAAGTAGAACCTAAAAAAGGCCTGAAGTGGAAACCAAAGATGTGAGTGTGACTTCATGCAACACAATTTTAGTGTTAACTGTAGAACAAAAGTGTCGTGTACATAGGATTTTTGCAGGTGTGGAAGAATGAAAGATGATATACTTAAATTGCACTTGATCCCAAGAGAAAATGTCTGGAAGTATTTGCTTGACCAGTTGGTGATTAGAACGTTTTGCCAAGAGCGTACTCCAATTTGAATAGGAGAAGATCACTTAGATTCATGTCTGTCTTCACTTAAGTGAGGGACTGACTATATGAAACAGATTTCAGTGGTTTGAGGGCTCTGCCTCTCTTGTCGGAATAAAAAACATTTCCAGTTCCTATTCATGCTGGACCAGTAGATGGCAGCAAAATACTTGGCTAAAATGTTCTTGCCTGCTTTTTTAATGTCACACAGTAGTAAATCAGTGCTGTATACTTTTTGGTTAAGACCAACACGGAAGTGATACCTTCACTTTCTCCAAACAGATAAAAATAACATTACCATTGTATGCTATCATTGCACGTTAAATGTTTTTGGAAATTCAAATAATAAAGTTTACTTTAAAAATACTACTTTTCAGGTTTTGTGAGCAACTTCTTGACTGAAATTTCCATGCCTCACAAGATTATTAAAATTTTAACATACAATTTTCTGTTTCATAGCTTTTTCTAAGAGCACTCAGCTGCTACAATGCATTCTAGAACTAAATAGTACTTTACTAAACAATACATACGGGGGGGGGGGCGGGTATTTTGTCAGTGAGAAGCACTGCCGATCTTTTTCTCTTTCATAAACAAACCAGAAATTAAGGATGACTTTTGTAAGAAAGCACTGTGGCCCTGGTACAGTAGTTGGGTCTGACCAGTGTAACCTTGCCCGGAATCACTGGCTTCCAGGAAGTGGCAAGGGCAGTGTGGAGTTCACAGGTGTTGTCCCCGTTCTGCCTGCTGCTTGGGATGCCAGCAGGACATAAGGTACAGAGAGAGGACCTTTGTCTTCAAGGCACAGCTGGGCAAGTGACACAAATATGTGACTTGTGGGATTATAAAGCAAATACCTCTTCTCACCCCCATTGGTCAGAAGAGGGGATATTTAGAAAACTTTTTAAAAATAATATTCACACAGTACTGAGTTTTCTCTCCATTTTTCACATCATTGTGTTGCTTAATTCTTGTAAACTTGCAAGACCATGTAAAATGAAAAATTCAGAGTCATGTTTTGTTTTTTGAAAACATGATTTATCAGTATCACTTAACATATGTCTGCATGCTTTGGAGCTTGTACAGAGCACAGGAAACTTGATTTCCCGATGCACCTTAAAACAGCGGTCTTCCGACCATAGCCCATCTGTAATTCAGAGCACCAGATGTTGCTACATGTGCTTCTCTTTAAGACCAAGGAGAAGCACAAGAGAAAAATAAAAGTTTCAAGAAGGAAAAATGTGAACTTGAATACAGAGATGAGAGTTAAGTAGCCGAAGGCAGTTAAGGGAGCAGACACAAGGGTGCAGTGATCTGAAGCCAGTGTCTTTTTAGACACTGTCTTCCTTTTTCCATTACCTCAGGCTTTCTATCAGTATTAAAATTTATTTTCCACTAAACTAGTCTTTATTTAAACTGAGAAAGGCAAGTATGTGGTGTTCTTTCTTCAGTTTGGTCCCTTCCGTCTTGTGTGAGAACTGGCAAGCCGCGCCAGGCTCGAGGGCCTTGTTTTGTCTTGGAATCCACTTACGTTTTCATTTTGGTTTTAACTCCAGCGGATCCCACAGTAAAGGACTTAATCGGAGGCTTCACTGCTCTTCATTACGCAGCCATGCATGGCCGGGCCCGGATCGCTCGCCTGATGTTAGAGTCAGAGTACAGGAGCGACATCATCAACGCGAAAAGCAACGACGGCTGGACCCCCCTCCACGTGGCCGCGCACTACGGCAGGGATTCCTTTGTCCGACTCCTTTTGGAGTTCAAGGCCGAGGTCGACCCCCTCAGCGATAAAGGGACCACGCCGCTGCAGCTCGCCATCATCCGAGAGAGGTCCAGCTGCGTGAAGATCCTCCTGGACCACAACGCCAACATCGACATCCAGAACGGCTTCCTGCTGCGCTACGCCGTGATAAAAAGCAATCACTCCTACTGTCGGATGTTCCTTCAGCGGGGGGCAGACACAAACCTGGGGCGCTTAGAAGATGGGCAGACTCCTTTGCACTTGTCTGCCCTTCGGGATGACGTGCTGTGCGCACGGATGTTATATAACTACGGAGCGGACACGAACACGAGGAACTATGAAGGTCAGACCCCACTGGCTGTCTCAATAAGTATTTCCGGAAGTACTCGACCGTGTTTGGATTTCTTACAAGAAGTCACAAGTATGTAATACACTTATTATTATTTTTGCGTCTTTCTCTTTTTAATTTAAATCTTCTGAGGACCTTAAGGTGTCATATAACATGAAATGACCACGCAATGTCATTTCTCCAAGTCCTGCTTGGGAAGTGGTGTGGCAGTCATCAAAGCAAAATGTTTTTGAAGTTCTGCATTCAATTGTGTTGCTAAAACCAACAAGATAGATTGTAAGGGTGAGAGGAAAAACTGAGGGAAAGGATAGAGAAGAGAGTTTTCAAAGTGAACTAAGGTCTGTGAAAGCAAAGGCCATTCATACTGGTGAAAAAATAGGATTCTATGGCCTTCATATTGAGGAACTAGAAAACTTTGGATTTTAGATTCCTTAAATATGGGAATGTTCTAGAACATGTGCTGTTTAGCTAAGGTTTAAATATTTTAATTACAGCTTTTCTACTTCATGCGAACCCATGTGGGATGGAATGCTAGTATTTACTTAGGTATCCTAGTAATAGAAGTTCAGGATACTGGAAAACATTTATCATCAGTGGGTCAGTGGGTCAGTGGGGCTCTGTTGTCCCTGGGGCACACGGCTTCTGCTTTTAGCTGACCTGTTTCTGGGTGGGGTTTGTGTTACTGTTTTGAGGACCTGCAAGTGTTTTCCCACCTTCTGTAGTAGCACATGTATCAGTTGTTTTATGATGAGAGGATTAGTTGGTGTGGACTTTGTTGCACTCTCTTGTCTAGCTTTCTTGTGACCTCTTGGGTACGTGTCCCAGAGGTTAACATTCAACACACAATGCTAACGTCTGTAGGCAAAGTTGATTTTGCTGTCTGCTGTCCTTTCTAATAAGTGCCTTTTTCCTCACTTTCAAATTTTCACTTGATAATGTAGAAGACATATTAACATCCTGGGTACCAGGAACCAGCAGGCATGAGATTTCCTTGACTTACTTGTAAGTGGTCCACTCTGTCCCTCGAAACTCAGCTTTTGCTTTATGATTAAATAAAATGTAATTTGAATTTTCCATATTTATAACAAGAGGGAGATGACATTATTCCCACTAACATATATATTCAGACTGAAGTGCAAATAGAAATCCTGCTCAGGTCAAACTCAGTGCTGAACAGCACTTTATGTGGTGACAGGGGTATTGTTGCTGTGCTATCCAGCGGGGTAGCAGTTGGCCCCACGTGGCTGTTGAGTACTTGTTGTACCACTAATGCCACTGAAGGGACTCAATTTTAAATCTGATTAAATCATAATTAATTTAAATTTAAATGGCTATAAGTGCTAATGACTTTGCCGTAGTCTGCATAGACCTGGCTACGCTGGGAGAGCTGTTTGGGGCTGTCTGGCACAGATTTCTTGCAGAAGGCTTTTGGGGCACACACAGAGAGCCGGAGACCAGAGATAACCGTCTTACAGCAGCTGGCTGCTTTGTATGTTTTTGTTATTGTTCTTTTGACTTCTGCACTAGGAGTTAAAGGAGTGTGGTTGTCCTTAGAAAGTCAAGTTGCGTATGTAGAAGCCTCAGCCCCCTTTGTTAAACATTTTGCTCAGTGGTTATGGCGTACGCTAGAGCTGGCCTGCCCGAGTGCCAGCCCTCACTGCCAGCACATGTGAGCTGTGACTTTGCGTTAGCTGACCACGCTAGCTAACCTCGCAGTTCCTCAGTGTCCTCCGCTTCAAATTGGGAAAATGGTCATTTCTATCCTTTAGGCTTGTTATGAAGATTCAGCGATAATATTCATATCCTACTTACAACAGCGCCTGACACATTTTAAATGCTATGTAAGTGTTTTTCAAAATAAAATATGTAACTAATAAAGTGAGGGTGGATGAACCAAGCAAGGACTGACTTTCTACCATCCGAGTGAGTCCCTTATATCTTTATCCTGCTCAAGCCTCCTTCTTCGAGGCTGCGCAGGGAAGCAGACAGCCGGGAGCCTGATGAGGGGCAGCTAGAACCATCGTCAGGCCCCTGCCATCCGTGGGAGCTCTCTGCTGCACACATGCAGAGCCCTGCACCCGGCAGGTCCCCAGTAAACACTGGTGACCGCCTGACGGGTAGTTCAGAGCACATCAGGTCAGAGCTGTGAGCTCTGGTCCCAGAGCTCGGGCGCCAGGCTGTTGGCTTCCGGTCTGGGAACTCAGAGTTCTCCAGCATCAGGACAGCAGAGATACTGCAGGGTGCGGTGCCCTCTGTTCGGGCCCGTCCTAATGTCAGGTCCTTTCAACTAGAAGCAGGTTATTTAAATTGAAAGAAACCCCAAAAACTATAACCCTAGAATTTAAAAACTACTGCTTTTTAGAGAAGTTGTCATAAAAGGGAACAGTCATGGGGCTGCTATCTCTGTCCACCCATACCCAGCCTGAGCTGTTCGACAGACGTGGGGACTCCCAGCTCCAGCCATGCCGAGGAAGCCATGGTGGCTCTTACAGAACAGTGGAGCTGTGTGGCCAGTGACAAGCAGAAAGATGCCAAGAACAAACATTCTGTGGCAGCCCACTGTGGACTGAAGCCCCAGGGGCAGGAGCTACAGAGCCCCTGTGCCAGGGCCGGGAATAGGACTAGGCTGAGGCAGCAGGTCCTTACAGCATGAACTGCAGTAGACGCCTGTTCCCGGAGCGGTGCAGGCACTCGCAGGGCGAGCTGGGCAGTGCCGCACAGGAGCCGGTGGACCCCGGATGCGCCGGTGTGTGGGAAGGGTCACCGTTCGCCACTTAGAAGTGGGGCGCACAGAGTGTTTGTGCCCAGTTCCAAAGAGAAATCCCATTTATGCATAAGACACAATCAGAGGAACAAAGAAACATTGTTACAAGGGTACAATTTTTTGATTTTGTGAGAAGACTGTTAGTAGAGCTTAACTTGAGGATATGGTTAAAAAATAAAATGCACCATGAGAAATCAGACTGTAATTCAGTGGTTTTTTTTTTCCCTTTTTCATCACCTTCTTGCACCACATTATAAATTCTCTTAGTCAGTTAATGGACCAAGAAATCATTCAGAATATGAAGTCTTAAGCAAGAGAAGACAGGCGCTGTGGTAGATGCCTGTATAATCCCAGTACTTAAGAGGCTAAGGCCAGAGGATCACCATCAATTGAAAGCCAGACTAAACTATATAGTGAAACTCTATCTAAAAGAAAAAGGAAAAAACAACAACAAACAAACTCCCCCCCAAAAAAAAAAGCTGAGTCCTGGACCGTGACTACCACAAACTTTTTAATCTTGCATAAAAAGATGACAGTAATGATTCTGTGTCTGCAGTTTTGTTCAGAGAAGTAGTAAAGAGCTTACAGTTTAGTACTCAAGGCACAAATTACAAACATATTAAAGCAGGGACTGTGCCACACACAGTCACTTCTGCAGGGTATAGAGAGGGACAGAAAGAGCCAGTAGCCTGCAGCGCCTTAGGCAGATGCTGTGGAAATCGGAGAAAAGTTTCCCAGGACAGTCTAGTGACGGCAGACACAGCCGTAAAGCAAAGGCGCCTCACTAGAGGATGCCACCTGCAAGGAGACAGCTTCCATGTTCAACTGGCAAGATCACTTGCAGAGACGCCAGAGTGTCCTTTCTATAGGAAATCCTTTTGTATCAGAAGGCAGAGCGGGGTCCAAGGTGGCGCAGTCGCTTGGGGACACGGCTTTCCAAGGGCTCAAGTGGCCACCCCACCCTCGCTGTGCAGTGAGATGTGTATCTGAACTGTGTCGGGGCAACTCTGCTTCTATAGGGTGTTACAACAGGTCAAGGTTTTATGTTATTCTCTTGTATTTTCATGAGTTTTAAATTAATAATTGTAGTTATTTTCAATTCCCTGGCTGGAATTTGTAACACTGAAGTCTTATTCTGATGATTGCTTCATCTTTTTTAGATTTTATCCTCCCTTGTAGCTTGGCTTGAAATTTTTTTGTTGAAGCTACACATGATATGGAGGGTAATAGGAAGTGATGTTGATAAACTTTTAGTGTAAGTTTTTCCCTTTTCTTTCTTCACTTTCGTGATACTGGGAATAGGTATAGGTAAGTGCTATACCACTGAGCTATGTCCCCAGCCCTGTTTGTTCTGAGACATGGTCTGGCTACATAGCCCAGGCTGGAGTTGAACTTGAGATCCCCCTATCTCAGCCTCCCAAGTACCTGGAATTGCAGGCGTATATCACCACTCCCTCCGTAGTGTAAGCTCTCCTATCAATCTGGCTAGGAATCGCGCTGCATACAGTATCTGTTGCAGCCGTAGGTACTCCAAGGTCCGTGTTCCTCCCCTGTCCTTGTTTTAGCTCCCACCATGCCTTTGACTTGGGCTTCGTCACATGCGCTTCCCCTGGGGCTCGGTCCAGCAGCCCTTCCAGACCGATCCTCCCTTACTGCACTGAGCTCCGCCACCGGCGCAGTTGTAAGGTGCATCGCAGTCTCCAACCCACAGGCTCCCCATGAAAGTGCAGTCTTTCAGTCTCTGGGCTGTGACCTGCACAACCCTTTCTTATATATATTTTTTCCCAATCTTTTGTTGTCAGACAGGGAAGCCAGCAGGGGCTGAAATTAAAGAAGTGTTCACTGGGCTAAGACTCTGGCAAAGTCCTTTCCCTGGAGAGCAGGCCGTTGCTGGGGAGCTTTTGGAGTCCTTGTGCGGGTTCCTCTGACTCCCACTAGTCCACCCACGAACTTGAACACTGAAGCCGCCCTTCAGCCCGGGCTCTGCTCACTCTGCTCCCAGTAAGCAGCTCTCAGCTGTGATTCCCCCTGGTTTTTATCTCTCTGGAGTTTTTGGTAAAGATTTGCCTTGCATCTTCCTGTACCAGCAGCTCCAAGAGAGGTCGCTGATGCTGAGTGTGTTCATGTCTTTCTTCTTTAAAGCTGGGGACGGCTTCCAGCTTCTCTACGTGTTGGAGCAGAAGCTGGAAGCCTGTTTAGTTTTTTCATTGTTACTGGAAATGTGGAGATCGCATCCTGTGCATGGTCCTTTCAGCTGAGTCATGTCTTGACCCCTGGGATCAGGGGCGCTTGCGTCCCAAGATCATCCCACACCCCCTCGGCTGTGAAATCAGCTCCTGATGGGCTCCCATCCTTGCCTGATACCTTGGGCAAAGGATATAGCCCTCATTGTCTGTCGTATGAACCTGTTTCTGCTTCCCAAAAAAGGAGGAATTGAATTACAGCCCTCTAGATCTCTTTTTAAAATTTTTGCCACTAATCACCTTTAGAGCCAGTAATTTTCTACTGCTTGCGATTAAAACGAAACCTCACTTGTGTTTTTCTTTTTCGATTTGCGTAGAACTGTATATTCCACAGTATGGACTTCTAGGACCACACAAGACTGTTTTAAGATACAGACATATTTCAGAGTGTTATTGGACGTTTGCACTTGATAGATCGTGTACAAGCCATAGAGGGGGCCATCGCTGGTATGTTAGCGTGAACCCAGGCCGTAGCCTAGACAGTAGGTGCTGTTAGTGGAAAGTGCTCTAGTCCCATAAAACTCACATTTGCCGAAGTGTCTAACATGTAAGAACTTCTTTGAGATCAGTGGAGATAGTAACAAGTGGCTCTTGATACCATGTATTGAAATTGGTCCACATCTATAAGGCACACATAATCTAACGAGCCCTGTTTCCACAGTGACTAATGCACGGCCTTACAGAATCCCATGTGGATAAAAATTCATTCGAAGTACGAAATGGACCGATGAAATTTCATCTAAAAGTGTACAGAAGTTCACTGATGTGGTTTCAGACTCAGTTGCGATGAACCTTTGAGAAACGACTCCTGTCTAGTTTTCATAGACTATGGGAGTTTCAGAGTCATCTGAGAAAAGCTATTAAACCGTTATTTCCCTCTCCAACTAAGTGTCTGAGTCCGGCTGGATTTCCGCTGGGCAGTCCAATCCAGAGAGCGTTTAGCAGCAGATGAAAAGCAGAAGCAAATCTATGAGGCCGGACATGAAAGGGGGTTTACAGAATTGTGAGAACAGTACCGCGTTTCTCACAGTCTCTATCAGAAAGCAGCTCTTACTTAAACTGATGAGTTCGTTATTGTTATCTCCTAAATGAATCAACATATGTTTCTGAGATTTCTGCATTCTCTAGTTATAGTAAACATAGACCAGTAGAACTCACATCATAAGAATTGTACCATTTTCAAGGTACAAAGAGATCTTTAAACTAAAAAATCAAAAACTACCAATATGTAGTTTCTACATTCATATTTTTAAAGGGTGTCCTATAAGTTGAGTATTGTAGAATTTGATGACTCTTTCTATTTATTTTGTGGGTAATATGAAATGTTTTAATATTTTATTGCTTATAATAGATATTTAAGTTGTTAAAATGGCTAACATAGCTATTTGAGTAGTTTAACAGCCTGCCACGTGCTAGCATATTTAGGCCTTAGGGTCCCTGGACGTTGGTGATTCCTGAAGTTTATCTATAAAATTATGGCTCTGCAGAAACCACTGGGTAAAATGCTCTTAATTCTGATCAGTTGGAAAGACTAGTACCTTGGATCCTGGAGACTAGTGTTGAGATGCAGGGAACCTAACCAAAGTGCCAAGTCCCTGAGCTTAAAAAAATCAAACCTGTATTATGTATTTGTTTGTTTGCTTTGTGAGTGTCAGCAGCTAGCTTTGACAGTTTCCTTCCGCACAGCGCCTTTGAGTCCCTTGGCATGACGGCCTGGTCTAGATCATCCCTGGGGCAGAGGAGGTTAAGGTGGGCCGGTGCTCGGTTTTCTGTGAGTCGCTTCAGTGATGTGAGAAAGGCGGGCCTGGGTTGGATTCTGATGTGTGTGCTTGAAGGTGCTGACTGGCTCGTTTCTAAAAGAAAGAGCTGAAGCAGATGGGAAGTGCGCTGTGTAGACTGTTTCGCAGGAGGCTCCGTCAGTCAGGGATAAAGCTCGCGGCTTTCTGGAACATCAGCCACAGATGTTTAAAAATGCTCTATAAATACCTCAGTAACCAGAAATGTTTTTGTTTAGATTTCAGCAATAGTTAAGTACTATGCTTTTGTGAAAACAAAAGTACTATGTTTGCAGAAGTAAAATTCCGAACCAAGATTTCAGATTGAAACAAAACAAAACTTTAAGGTTGGGAATGTAGCTCTGGGGTGGAGCACTTACCTGGCCTGACAAGGACCTGGGTTAGATCCCCAACATGGCCAACAAAATAAAGAAATAAAATAAAGACTCCCCCCACCAAAAAAAAAAAAAACTTTTTTTTTTTAAAGGGACTAATAAAGATCCCGGATCCTGCCGGGCGTGGTGGCTCACGCCTGTCATCCCAGCACTCAGGAGGCAGAGACAGGAGGATTGCTGAGTTCGAGGTTTGCCTGGGCTACATAGTGAACTCAGAGCTAGCCTGAACTACAAAGCGAGACCCTGTCTCAAAAAAAAAAAAAAAAAAAAATCCCGGATCCTCTGTTTTGAGAAAAGAAAGTAGCTGTGGCTCTGCGCGCTAGATCCAGTACAGCAGTAGGCAGGCGAGCAGGCGAGCCCTGAAGGCCTCTGCGCCGGGGTCCTTCCCCGCAGGCGCTCTCCGGTGCTGCTGTGACCTTTTTGGAGAATGATCTGTTAGAACTGTACTACGTAGAGTAACTGTGTAAAAATGGTAAATAGCACATTTTAAATAAGGTTATTTTTTACTATTTTTCTAATAAATTTGAGATGTTGGGAAGGGCCAGGTTTGTCACTTTTAACTATTAAAAATCACTTTTGAAGATAAATACTGCACAGCTATAAGTCAAATTATACCATATTTTAAGGTTCTTTGATACAGAAAATACCTTACTCTGCATTTCTTTCAGAATGTTTGTATTACTTATCACATTTTTATTTTCAGTACTGGGGCTTGGAGGCAAGGCCTTCACACTGAGGTACATCCCCAGCAAATGTTTTTCTTTTGTTTTGTGACAGGATCTAAGTTACCCAGGTGGGGACCAAACCTGCAGTCTTCTTGCCTCAGCCTCCTGCAATGCTAGGATTATAGATCTGCACCTGCACACCTGACTTTACATTCTGCTGTTAGTGTCGGCATCTGGAAATTTCTCGTCACTTATTACTAAGCCATCTGTGATGTTGTTTAGTGCAAATGGAAAATATAGCTTAAAGCTTACTTGGCTATGAAAAAAGATAGTAGACAAATGTCAGAAGGCTAGCGTCAGGTACAAATTCCCAGGGATGAATGTGATCATAACGTATATCTAAAATGTACCACTTAATATAAACATTTTTAAAACAAATAGCCTTATTGTATACATTTGGATTCTACAAGAATATGATTTTCATTTTAAGGGGAGCTAGAAACTGTCTGGTCCTATGAATAAAATTTGTTTAGTACATGTCATAGGTCTGTGAGAAAGAAATTGCTGGGGAAGCACAAAGGCACATAATATGTTTCCGGGAGGATTTTAAAATGGGAAGCTGAGGAGGAACAGTGAGGCACCGGGGCCACTGCACGCGGTGACCCCGTCGACGGGGTCCTTGGAACGGTCACGTCGGGTAAGGTCTCAGGCAGGTCAGGTCCGTTTCTTCGCCTGCTGCCCTCCGCCTCCGGTTTCCTCTGCCCCAGAAACACCCGTGTTGTTCGCCTGGGCTGTTAAACAGTGTTTCCTCCCTCTGTTTACCTTTATGGCTCCAGGTGTTTTTATCCAAATAAATAAATCTGCCCTGCGATAAAGACGGTAATGACCGTGTCAAAGGGGGAAGGTGTCGCATCATTTTCTAAATTACTCAGCTATCGCCAATTTTGTAATGTATACTAAACTTGAGCCTTTAAAGCCTGATTTTCCCATCATTACTAATGATGGGCTGCGTTACAGAAAAGAAAGACTAATAACGCTTTGAACTGTTAGGTAATTATTCCGTTGTAGTTCATTAGTCGGAATACTTGTAGCTTTTCTGTGTCCCCGAGTGTTTGTTATTTCTTCAGTTGTACTCTTTGGGGCCATGTTCCTTGCATTTCCCCTGCTACTCCGTGGGCAGGGTAGGAAATAGTCATCCAAGACGCCTTTCAAGATGTCTAGATTTTTTTTTTCCTTTCCTTCCCTTCATTCTTTCTCTTCCTCTGCTTTCTCCTGCACTTCCCGGACCTCTTTAATCTTTGAGATATTACACCATCCAGTATGGAGTGGGTGTTCAGCAAGTCCTCTTAAGAGATCTGTTGACAAGATACTCTTTTAACCATAATCTGTTATTCCTGGAAAAAGACTCCTGTTACAGACTTAAGAACAATAGTAATTACAACGAGTAGTTTTACTTCTCTGTCATTCAGCCCACTGTTGATTCAACAATGCCGATATAGATAGTAAGATGAGTTCATATTCTATATATAAATGGAGACCCTATAATTATGCTCCTCAATTTATTAGTGCACATTTTTTTTTTTTAATGAAGTTAAAAGTCCTCACTGCCTGATCCGAGTCATGTGGTAATTTCCAGAATGGGATTTCCATCAACTTGCCCAGGACTGTTTCTCAGTAGCAGGCTGCCATTTGCTCCTTCCCTGTTCTGCCATCAGTTAGTTTTCTTTCTCTCTTAATATCAGGGAAATCTTAAGGAAATGTTGCCACCTGTTTAAGCCTTTGACCTTCCAGGGTCTCTGCCTTCCTGGGAACAAGAAGCAGACATTGCTGGGCATGGTGGCATATGTTATCCCAGCATTCTGGCAGGCTGAGGCAGGAGGATCTCAAATTTGAGCCCAACCTGGGAAACTTCCTGACCTCCATTATCCCTGTCTCAAAATAAAAGGCCGGGGTGTGTATAGGTCAATGTAAAGGTCTTAGTCCAATCTCTAGTACTGGGGCCGGGGGGGGGGGGGGAACCACACACATTATCCTTACAAATAGTTAGGAATTAATATGTTAAAATTTACTTACCAAATATTTCTGTGTGCTTGGTGCTATTCTCAGTACTTTACCAAAGTGAGGCTTTTTTTAATGATTGTATAGCTTTTAAGATGGGTGCTATGATTATGAGGAAACTGAGGCAAGAGACACAATACCTTTGTCAAGATCGTAGAGAGTGGAGGTGGTCAGGGCAGGAGCTGGACCCATGAGACTGGCTGCAGGCTCGATGCTTTTAACTACTATGCTGTGTGTCTGTGCTGGAAGGTAATTCTACAGCCAGGGGTTACACTGACCAAGGAATCTTTAGAAGATAACATTCTCCCAGAATATTAATGGATGCCTCAGCTCACTGCTTAAAAGTAATAAATTGAGGAAAACGTTGCCATCTGTTTAGGTCCAGACGGTCCATTGAATG
The DNA here is from genome assembly GCA_004025085.1 of Thryonomys swinderianus. NCBI lineage: Eukaryota > Metazoa > Chordata > Mammalia > Rodentia > Thryonomyidae > Thryonomys > Thryonomys swinderianus. The sequence continues at coordinate 19,114 of PVIC010016848.1, forward strand.
AAGCAGTTCTGATGTCTTTCAGCCATGGCAGCCCTGGCGAGCTGCCCCTACTGCTGTCAGGACTCCCTGGCCACCGGGGGGGGAGAGGCCCCGGGCATGGTGCTCCAGAAAACAGCTCAGAGCACATCAGTGAAGTGACTGACTCAGGCATGAACCATTTAAATGATACAGAAAATCCTGCGTCCAAATGGGAGGAGCGTCAGGACAGTGGTGTCAGGGTCCCTGCCCTTCTCACAGTTGCGGATCTGTGTGTGCCTTCCCTGCTCCTCTGGTCAAGAATGTCCAGCCATACTGCAGAAAGCTGGAGGGATGGGAAAAACTGTGGTCCCAGGAGCACACAAGGCAGCTGTCAGAAGATCCTTCCGTGCATCGCCCGTCTCAGTCCCTTTTCTTTTACCTCAGCCAAGCAGGTTCCATTAAATTAGTTTTTGCCATTTGGTTGATAATGTTGTCACTTAAATGTGCACATATCCTTATACATGTCAACTGTATTCCCTTCTGCTTTTTGTCTGAATACATTGTGGCAGTTGTTTTCATTAAAATTCTACTTTAAAAGAATCTGCCACCTATTAGGAGAATAAAATTCTTTACTTTCAAAAAAGGATTCACATCGAATTCATCTTCAGGTTACATTAGCAAGCCAAATACTATGAACATTCATTGAAAAAGGACAGTAATTTATCCCTTTCTAAATGTACCTCAGATGATGGAAAACAATTCAATGCAATGAATGGGAATGACTTGCTATTGACATAGGTGCGTTTTGCAGTGAGTCGACTGCTTTATACTTCAGAAGCTTATTAAGTATTAATTTGTTCTACTAGTATTTGTTGAGTGCAGTGTCTAGTGTCGGTTCATATTGGCAAATGGAGTCAGAAATGGTCTTGCCCTCATTGAACGTGTTGTAGTAAGTGACGAAAGTGGGTCCTAATATGGAACCACCAGATAAGTAGATGTAGACTCCAGTCTTCTTGGTATTGGTAAAGGTTATAAAAGAAGACAGCTCTGTAGATATCTGTTGGGGAGCCTGACCTCATCTCGTCTCATAAAGTCTTGGCAGAAATCTTAAGACAGAGGCAACTGTCAGAGACATGTCAGAGACACGGGATTGTGTGTGTCACATCTACGCGTGGATCCCTCTGCGGACATCTGTGGATACACATGCCCCTAGTTGAGAGACATTTCCAAGAAACAGTCCCTGCAACTGTGTACATATTAACTACTCTCTTAGAAAACAGTGTTCATCCAGGCCTTTTAGAACAGAGTCTGATCTTTGGGGGGTGAAGGGGGGGGTGTCTCTGTAACAGGGTTTTGCTGTGTATCCCGGCTAGCCTTGAACTCTCCATGTAGCCCAAGCTGACCTCAAAAACTCTCTACATAGCCCAGGCTGGCCTCGAACTCGTGGCGATCCTCCTGGCTCGTTTTTCTCAAGTACAGGAATTATAGACATGCGCCACCATGACCCTCTCAGAGGTCTGATTCTGAAGGAGCCTTTTTCAGTTGCAAAGAAGTACTTAATTTTAAATAACAGTGATCATTATGAGCAGGTATATTTCAAGCAAAGCATAAAGTACTAAAATCAGCAGTGGTTTTCCAAGTGTGCTAGGGAAGCCTTGGAGTCCCAGGACCCTTTCATGCTCTCTGTGAAATCAAAATGATTTTCATAAGAATACTGAGACGTTATTTGCCCTTTCATATCCATTCCTGCGTGAAGTTTTCCAGACGATGGATGTGATTTCACCTTAATAGACAGAAAGCAGAAGCTTATATGAAAATTCACCTATCATTTATTAAGCCAGACTTTAAAAAGCATTGCTAAGAGTATGAAAAAATGCCATTCCTCTCACTATTTCTTTGTTTTCTTTTGGAAAATATATTTTTTGTAATGTTACCATTTTCATGTGTATTGGGTCTGTTTTTATTATTTCTAACTGAATATGTATTTCTGAAATTTCTGTTTTAAGTTCTGATATGCTAATTATCATAGATACAGCCTAAATCAAAATTCTTATAGGTTCTCGATCAATTATAAAAGTGTAGTGGACTTTTGAGACTTTAGAACCACTGAAGTACCACACATACTTGGCTTTAAGCATGTTACTTAATCTCTCAGGCTGTCACTGAATCAGGGATGAGGATCAAAGTACTTCCTTCATGAAAGGATTAAAGGAGTTAGTGTATGTCTAGAGCTAGTGGCAATACATGGCTCAGTGTGTTGGCTTTTGTTAGTGTTAACATCTAGTGAAGAGCACAATGTACGTGAATCAAAACACTGTTGAAGAATTTTTGCTTGTGTTTGTGGCCATCTATATTGGTTTTGGTGTGAAACAAAGTATCTGAAAGTGAAAGGAGTTGGATTTATGACTTTTCACTTCAATTGAATGGTGGGAGGGCTTGGTGGCCAGGTCAGGACATGAGGCCGGAAGCAGAAGCGTCAGACTGTGCTGTGGTGCTGCTGTCTCTCACTCCCACCCTCTGCCCCTCTCAGCCCTCCTCCTCCTCACAACCAGGGATCTCCTTTGTCCAGAATGACCAAGAACAGGTGTGCTGCTGTTTGAAAAGCATCACTAAAGTTGTGATCCCACATGCAGAGCCGAAAGGACACACAGAGAATATCTTGTCCAATCCATGCTTTTCAGGTGGGGAAACCGAGGCTCCAGGAAGTAATGGCCCACAGAGGCTCGCTGCAGAGATTCTGATTTGGAATGGAAGGAACACCAGCTTAGCATCCAAAGAACTGGCTTCAGTCGCAAACTAAGTTTATTGTTTATCTGACACATGGAGCAGGGTATTTAAGTCTGCAGTTGAGCGTCCTGTGCAGTGGAGGTTGGGTATCTACCATGTTATAGACGGTTTTCTAAAGGACCAGCTGAGAGGTCGCACAAATGTACCAGAGGGACTTTGTTTAGTTAGTGTCCTTCTGCTCCTTTGCACGTAATCCACTCTACAGGGAAACAGTTCCTTTTGAAACTTCAAAACCTGCCTTAAATCTTATGCCTTTCAGCTTTGTAACATTTTCTTTCTCTGTCTTTTTAGGACAGCCCAGGAACTTACAGGACCTGTGCCGAATTAAAATTCGACAATGTATAGGCCTTCAAAATCTAAAGCTACTTGATGAACTACCAATTGCCAAGGTCATGAAAGACTACTTAAAACACAAATTTGATGATATCTGATATTACCAGGACTTTGAGCAAGTTATATTCCAGATACTTAAAAGGCTTTTTGCCTTGCACAAAGTATATCCTATGCAATTTCTGATTTGCTGTGAAGTCAGAAAGCAGGTATACACTTAGGTTTTTTGTTTGGTTGGTTGGTTTTCATTGTAGGGGAGGGATTTTTTTATACATATAAACACACACACACACACAACATGTTTGAAGGTCTTAATTTGGTTTCTTGGTCCAAGTTGAAAAGGTCCAAGCTTTCTATATACAATACTGCATTTAGAAAAATGGTTTTTCCTAAATGACAGAAGCAGGTTTGGAGTGAAGAATTTACCCTTTCCAAATTTATAGTTTCATTAGTGAACCTGGTACTAGAAACCAGCAAAATACGTACTATAGTTTGAAGGTCCAGTTTCACCCAGAAGGCCTTGGATTATACTGAAAAATGCCCTAAGAAAAGATTTAAAATAATGCTGGCACCTCATTTACTTTTAATGAATACAGATTGGCTGTTTCAAACTGTTCCTTCTTGCCTCATTAATGTAGCTTTCTGAGGACAAATCCAGTACCTCTGGTTTCCTTTGGGTGTGCTCTTGTTTTTAACTTATTTTTTAACAACTGTAGGACACTACCCTGAGACATTGTGTCTCAGCTTTTGTCTGTAGTTGAATTGTGCTTTTTTAAAAAAAAATGGGAAAGAAAATAACTTTATAAAGCCAGTATATTCTGTTTTTAAAACAGCGCCTCTAGTGCAATACTCTTTCTGGTGTATTTTACCCATGATTCCACAGCTGGCTTCGATATGCCTGTGAAAACAGGAACCGCCACTTTAATTTTCATTGCAGACCTGTAGTATGTCAGTTGCAATTCCATTTTGAGCTTTATTTTTTTAAATTTCACTGTAAGTAGCCAATTTTATATCCTGGTGATAGAATATCCCCTAAAAATAGCCCAAACTACTTTCACACCATTTGATTTTAATGGTTAAATGATTTTTTGGAGAGGAGAGTGATTGTTTTCTTTCTGATTTTTAAATAAAAAAGATTTTAGGGTAAACCCTTTTCATGGGTGCACATTTGTAAGCCTGGCTAATTCTTAACATGCTAATTGAGCATTTCCTACTATTTGAAAGTTATGGACACTGAAGCTTTTAAGGATAGTTGTTTTGTGTCCTGGGCTGCTCAGGCACATGTGTGCCGAACACACATGGCTGTGATACAGATACCATGAAAAGGTCCCACAGGAGTTCTCTGCTTCATTTGTCATCAGCGTGAGTTTCAGAAGAACCTTTTTAAATGTCCCAGAACCATCCTTTGTGCTTTGGGAAACTTCATAATATTTACATGCCGAAGTTTACACTGAAGTTTACAAGATGAAGGAAGGGCTTTTTTTTTTGTCTGAATTTCCAGTTTTAAATCTTAAAGCATAGAATTCTTTTTCCTAGAAGCATAACTGAGCAGCATTAAGAGTCTCCTGTGGCTTTACCTTTCCCAGAGTTGGCAGCGCTGTTTGCTCAGCACCAGAGTCGCCCTGGCATCACAGGTCAGAACCTGCTCGTGCCCGGGCCATGTGCGGGTTTCTGATGAGTGGACAACTACAGACAAAAAGGGTTATTCGGGGGAGTTGCTGATGTTGCCTGTAGACTTTACAGAGGCCAGCTGGCATGTAGCCAGTGCCGTGAGCATCCTTAACTGTAGCTGGAGCCTGACAGTAGGCATGGGTGGTCCCGCCCTTTCCTCACGAGTATGTCTCCAAGGCAGTCCCGAGAGAAGACAGTCCTAAACGGTGTTTCTTACCCTCTACTACCCAGCCCAGGGGAGGTGCCTTACAGCGCTGTCGTATGTCCGGACCGGAACTGAGCATTCCTTCAGAAACCCAGGCCGGGGAGATGAGGAAGCGGAGGACCCGGGGTCCCACGCTCCGAGCAGTCATGTTAGTGTCCCTTTGCACAGGGCCTGTCCCCACATACGTGTGTACTCGTTTGTTCAGGGAGCTTAAAATGAATGACATTCTTGTCCCAGCCATTCAAAGGTTTCCAGACTAAGCCACTGAATTTGAGTCAGGGCTTCCACGTAAAAAGTTCAGATCAAGGTAAATTCTTTGTTCTGTGTTGCTGCTGTGACTTCAGAAAAATTTTTTAAAAAATAATTTTTAAAAAAAATTATGAGAGCTCTTCCTGGAATTGAAATTTCTATTTAATGAAGAAGTATATAATTCCATTATTTATTGTTTGAGGTTTGATTTATCTGGAAGCTTAAAAAGAATGTTTTGTGTTTTTTAATAAAATCCCAATCACATATCATATCTAACGATAACTAAAACGCCTCACAGTTGGTAATGGGGAATACAGTGGTGAAACGCAGGTCCACACTTGGATTTGACCGGCAGAGAAGCATTCTGTGGCTACAAGATGGATAGAAATAATGAATATTTTTAGAAAATCAACTAATTGGTTTTTCCAGACTCTTACCTAAACTGTCCAGCATATTTTGAAATTTGTCTCTGATTCTTATGTTTCTTTTCAAATGTATTGTTTAAGCCTATTGCTAAATCTTTATAATAATATATTTGGCAAAGACACCAAAGAAACCAGCTCAGAAAAGGATAGGATCATTATTGAACTGCAAACCTCATCTTTGGAAAACACGTCTCCTTTTTTGTAAATATTTGTGTTTATAAATGTACAGCAGAGTAAGAGTGTTTTTAGATTATTTAATTCCCATATTTTCTAAACTATTTACTACAGAATAACCCACACGCATTCATTTGGAGGACGTCACTGTTTGTCTTTTAGTTCGGTTATCAGTCATGCTCGGAAGAGCGTCTCCGCTGGAGAACGCAGAGCTCCAGCTGTGCAGGAGCGCACATCTGGGGCAGGCGGGAGCCTAGCAGGGCTTGTCGGTGCGCACCCTGAGAGACCGGAGCGCGGAGCGTGTTTACCAGAGTGGGCCGCGTGAAATCGAGTTTCTGACTTCCCTAGAGAATTGCTCATCAGCCCAGGATGTGATTGGGATAAGGCCGTTTGCTCACAAATTGAGCTTTCCTATAACTCCCAGTGTGTTATATCATAATGTATTTTGTTCTTCCTTTGTAATGTAAATTTTGCTTTGGGTCAATTTGAATTAAAAAACACAAATGTGGTTTAAAAGACATGTTTGATTTGCATTTTATTTCTAGTTTGCCTTAATGTTTTAATATTTCCAGCTATTTGGCAAAAAGAGACATAACTCCCCCCTTTATCGACATTTTAGATCACTGGGAAGTGGGTAAGAATGTGATACAGGAAACGGTACCACTTGATGTTGACTTTGAGGAACCCATTTTTTTTTTCTTCTTAGTTTTTAAAAATGCATTCTGTACCTAGCAGCCAGCAGCAGGCTGTGGGCCATCTGAGAGCACCTGGTCTGTGTCTTTGTCACCTCCCTCATGCACATGAACCTGACCAAAGACAGAGTCTGGGTCATGACACCCTGAGCTCAGCCCGCACACACGGTCACCGCAGTGCATTTGCAGGCGTTTTTTACCCTGGAGGGATAAAAGCAGGAGAGCTGGAATTCTCACTTCCTCTCTGTAAGATCAGCACAGCTTGACCGAGGAGAAACTTGAACTTAATGTGTGCTAAAGAAAGGGAGAACAGACTGCTCAGCACACCGCTCAGGCAGGATGTTTTGGAATCACAACCTTGGTGCATATTTGTCCAGGGTTTGGTACACATGAGGGCTGACAGTAGCACATTTGCAACAATTTCTGATGGTCAGCTAGGGAGTTCAGATGAGAAAAATAGCTGTGTTGCTTGGAAATCTTAAGGTCATTCCTTTTCCAATATGATGCAAGTAGTGTATTGTTTTCTCAGCTGAAAGATGGTTTGCAAAAATGGCCTCTCGTAGCTATTGATAAAACAGATTGTTCTCCTTGATAAAAAAGAAACTATTTCCACATCCCATGTAGTTGGATATCCATTTCCATGAAAGGAAATGGGTTCATATAATCTATTTATGTAATTGACCGTAACTCTGTGTTCCCGTAAGCAGAACAAATGATGCTTTATTTGATGTTACCGTTTTTATTAGTTTAAGTACCATTAAAGATGCTAAAGTGATTAAAAATGTTCAGTAACCTATCAGGTCTCTTAAGTCTTCATTGAAGCAAAGGGCTATCCTGGTACAGTGGCATAGCCTCTGGCTACTAGGTAGGCTGAGACAGGAGGTTCACAATTTGGAGGCAGCCTGAGCGAATTAGCAAGACGCTGTCTCAGAGACAGAAAGGTGGGGGTCGAGGCGGAGGGCAGGCTAACGATGAAACTGAGCAGTAGAGCTGCTCACTTATCACAAACAAGAGCCCTCAGGTTCAATCCTGAGCACCGCAAACAAAATGGCAGCCGGTGTGGTACCTCCAGGCCTCATGACTTTTCCTGTGTGTCACTGGTAGATAGTGTCCCGGGCTTGGTATTCTGTTTCCTGAAGACTGGAGCCTTCTGTACGGAATCTTCCAGAAGAACTTTCTGGCTGGAACATAGCATGCTGTCTCAGTCACACTGAATGAAGATGGAGGCGATTTGTGAAAGAAGTCATCAGCTTAGCAAGCCGCGCGACTGAAGCCGGAACTTGGCACTGCTGCTCTGGCGCCTCTCACCCAACCAGCAAGGAAGTGTTGGGCACATGCACTGTGTGCCCAGATGTACCAGTTCACTCAGCTCTGCCCAGGGTATCTTGTGTTCCATTGCAATCACCATCTTCAAGCAAAACAGTTTTTCAATTCTACAAACCCTTAAAGCCTCAGAAATAAAGGATCTGATGAAAGCTAATCATTGTGCTATTAAGAACATGACTGTGGAACATCAGTAATCACTGTGATTATTACAACCAGTTTATTGAAAACCAGCATTTTAAATTAAATCTTGGTTTGTTCCAGCACCTTAAACTCTCACTTGGCAACTTTTTATTGGGAAATTGTTTTAAATTAATGTGACTATAATTTATCTGACATCACACTGAGAAGCAGTGATGTGATTCACTCTTCTAAGAATCGGAATGTTATGAATCAGGACAGAGATGGCTGAATTTGGAGAGTTCAGGGCAATTTGAGAAGCTGGGCCGCGTGATGAGTAAGTAGCCTGGGCCGGGGTGACGGGTACGAGGCATCGCAGCTGCAGAGACTCCCTGTTCGATCTGGCAGATGGATGCATCCTTGTCTTGCTGCTCAGTCTTGAGCCAGTGTTGTTTTGCTTCTTCTCAGTTTGGGGTCAGGTCGCTGCTTTATTTTCTTTACCAGAATAAAGAAGGAGGGAATGGATGTACTGTACATGACTATTTAAACTTCTCTGGAGAGTTCTAGATTTTCCTGCCCTTAATTCCAGTCACTTAACCCTTCAGCAAAGCGCGTACCTATCTCCAGGTACACACTTGGCCACGTGAGGACCTCATGCTCACATGTGCCCATTGTAGAGCCCTGGAGTTCTTGTCTTCTCCGCCTTGGCTCAATATTTTGGAAAAAAGCCTAATAAATTAGTCTGGGCTACAGCCGTTTTCCATCGTGGGTGGCACTTAAGAGGAATACATTACATCCTTCCTGGTTAATGATGAGTGTCCTTAAACCATTTGCTCTGAGTACAGTGGGCAGGGAACTCCTTAAGAAAAGATCCTGAGTCTTACTCGCCTGATTCCCACACAGTATTTGCCCAAAGCACCCACTTCCCAGGGTCCTGGCTATGGATGTCCTCAGGCTCTTGGCCTGTGCCTCTTCACACCCGCAAGGGCTGTCTGGATGGATAACAGTGTCTGCCGCCTCGGGCTCACACCTCCGATGAGCGCAGTTAGCCTTGTTGTTGCTGGAATTGCCTTTTGCTGTTCCTTCTTCCTCCCCTGGACCCCCACCCTCTCAGCCTCCCGTCACAGTGGCCAGAGAGTGGACCCTTGTGGTCTCCTCTTGTGTGGCATCGTGATGGTGAGCGTTAAGAGACCCTCTGACCCTGGCTGCGGGGAGCTGTACCCCTCCCTGAGCCCCCACAGAGCTGTGAGCCTTCAGAGGAGATGGGCACACTTCCTAGACACCAGCTCAGAGCTTCCGCTGTCTCGGGGCAGCGGCTCTTCCTGCAGTTTTCTGTGTCCTGAAGAAATGGGGTGTGTTTTATTTATTTATTCTTTATTTACTTTCCTGTGTGTCATCCTGGGGATGGAACCCCCGGCTTCACACACGCTAGGCGAGTGCTCCACTGCCGGGCCCCATCCCCGCCCGGTGTACCTGGCGTCCTCTTCTTCTCCCCGAGCCGTTTCTGCTCTCCCGCTCGGCTTCCCGACACATCACCTGTACACTGTCAGCATTCTCGCACGCTGGCGGCCATGCTGAAGAGCTCTCGCAACGATGGCTGGCCATTGAGTCACCGGCCCTGCGCAGTGTAGAAGCCGGGCCTCCCTTTCACTAGATCATCAGCTCTTCGGATTGTAGTTGTTCATCAGGGGAAAGATAGCTCATTTCCCGGCGAGCAGTAATAGGCAGGCACGTGTGTTAGCATGGGCTGGTGAGGCTGAGGGTTTCCTGGGTATGCTGCTAGATTTAAAACCCGCACATCCATAGAATGTGCGTTGTGTCCTAGAAAGAATGTTCTGAAGTTTCAGTCTGTGACTGCCATCGTGATGTTTTGGATAATCCTAACTCAAAGGAAAAACAGCTTGCATTTGGGGGCCCCTTTCATTATACCAGCCCTTTGTCACCCTTGTGAGCATGATGGTCAGAAATACTTGTCACTCTGTGTTTGTTTCTCCCTTTCTTTATAAAGTTGGGTTGAAGAAGTGAGCGTATGTGCCAACACAGAGACATCAGAGACATGTGTAGATCTGTAGCTGTCATGACCAGTAGCCAAGAGCTATGCTACTGTCCTTTCCTCGCTGGGTAATGATCCCTCTCATTCTTTCATCCATTTATTCATACATGCATGCATTCCTTGAGACACGCTGGAGACTGAACCCAGGGCCTTGCACATGCGCAGGCACTCTACCACTAAACAACATCCCACCCCCAGCCCATACCTTTTATTTTGATACAAAGTCTGTAGATTGATCAGGCTGGCCTTGAAGGTAGGATCCTCCTGCCTCTGTCTCCTCCTCACACTTATAATACATATTCCTGTCAAAAATTAAAGAGAGCTGGGGAGGAAGAACATGGATAGTTTGTCATAAAGTGGAAATAATTATCCTTTATATCAGATTGTGACTATTTGTTAGGGTTTTTTTTTAACAAAAAGATTGTTTACTTAATCTGGAGGAAGTTCATGTGAAATTTATATGCAGGTAGATAGATAAACTAGTCTACAGACCGTTAGGTCATCGTCTGGCAAATAAAAAGTAAGACTGCCTAGTTAGACATGGTTGGATCGGAACAGGGGCTGCCTCTGAGGATGCCAGCTGGTTGCAGTTTATCCTGATGTGCCAGCCCTTGAGTAAAGCGGATGATACTGTCTCCTGGAAAGTTCTGTTGGCTCAAATATCCCCTGGCCCTGGCCACCTCCTGGCTGGAGGGTTCACCCTATAGTTCTCTTTCGACAGGGAAAATTGGTTTGTTTTCTGCCTCCACCCGCCACGCCAGAAGCTTCCAAAAGGTGGGAAGCTGGCTCTGGGCTTTGCACCCCAACAGTTAGAACAGTGCTTTGTGGAAGCACTGGCTGGCAGATATTGGTGAGGAGTGAGTGTGGCACTGCTCACAGCCCTGGTATCACAGCCCTCCGACTACTGCAGAGCCACTCAGCCTCTGCCCCTTCACTGCTCCGGGAGGCGTGTCCCGAAGGGAGCTGAAGCGCCATTGATTCGTCTCCGTGTTGTGAAGTCACGTCGCTCCTATCCGCATGTCCTCCCCACCGCCCTGCTGGGTGGTCCTGGCCACCTCCACGGTCGGGGGTCTTCCCGTCGCCCCCCCTTCTCTCGGGCAGGGCTTCCCCGAGCCTCTGAGCTGGCGTGACTCACCCTCCCCTGGGCTCCCACAGACATGCTTGACGGCCCGTGTCCCATGGCCTTGTTCTTTGTGTGCCGTGTGCTCCTCAGGGCTGTGGCCCCTCTGGAGTTCAGGGGACCGTTCCCAAGGAGAGGCTTTGTGGCCCCAGCGCCAGAGGGGTCTGCACCCCAGCGATGTTGAGAGGCCGGCATCGAGTGACACTGATCATCCGCGCACCTGTCTGCTCTCCCCGGGGCCTCTGCTCGAGCGCCGCGTGCACGGCACGGGGGAAGTGATGAGTGTGTCACACTCCCTCCCTGTCCGCCGCCTGGCCTCCGTGTCCGCACCTGGCCTCAGCGCGGGCCAGCCGGAACTCAGCACCTGCCCTCTTGTTCCCTTCTTCCTCCCTGGGTTGGTCAGCTGGCTGTCACCATAATGAAAGGTGAAAGAGAAAAAAGGGTATTTTTGGTTCCCAGTTGGCCCTGGTTTTCTAGCTGTGGCAGAAGCAGAGAGCGAATCCAAGCACAATGAGAGAGGAGGGAGAGAGAAGCGGAGAAGCCGGGACAGAGAGGGGCAGAGAGAGGAGGGAGGGAGAGAGAGACACTGGGGTCCTGTTACTGGGACCTAAGAAAATGTGATCCCTGTTACCGGGATCTAAAAAAAAATGCAGCTTGACGACTATATGTTACAGGGTTCAGGTTGCTAGCCTCTTTCTGGAGTTAGACTCCAGGTTCTTCTGCCTCAGAGAATTGGTGGAACTAAGCAACGGGAAAGTTTATCCAAGTAAAGTGCTGAGTGGAAGAGAAACTGGCTCTGCAGAGTGACTTGGGCCAAGTAAAGAGAAGAACAGGGTAGGAGAGAGATCCAGGTATATGCTTCATGAGGAAACAATATGGACTATCATAGAAAGTTCTAGCAAAATCCCCATCGTGTCGGTGTCTTTGCTGTTGTCTAACTCTCGTGGGAACCCGGGAGACCTTCTACGCAGTGGATTGCACACCTCAGGCTGACGTCAGGTCCGGGCCATCCAATCCCTGCTCGCATTCTGGAGAAAAGTCTGTGAGCGGGGCTTTGGGACTGTTCTGCGCATGTGCCAGGGATCTCGCCTTAACAGGTCGTGCCTATTCCCAGCCGGCCGTTGCCAGACCCTAACCTGTCTCGGTCTCGCAGTCCCCTTGGGGGCCAAGTCCCCAGCGGTGGGACGTTCTCCCACCTGACACATCTTCTCAAGGCCCCTGCCTTTAACCCAAGACTCCGAGGGACATTTAAGATCCAAACGACCCCAGCCTCCTTTCCTTTTCCTCTCTTAACTCTTTCCATGTGAGTCCTGTCTCAGTGCAAAGGCGGCACAGAGAATTAAGTCTGAGCCAAGAGGAGACGCAGCAGCCGTACCAAGAGCCTTGGCTGAGGAGCGGCTCTGAGGGCTGCGGGCTCTGCTGCCGAACACCCAGAGCCCTGGCGTAAGCAGCACGGGGCTGCAGCAGCCCACGGCCGAGGGCGGAGACGCAGCCCCTCCAGCAGGTTGCCTCATTCCCGAGCCAGGCTGGCTCCCGGGTGTGTAACTCCTCGTTGTATCACCCTGCGGACACCTTTGTGCATTAAGATAAAAGGGCTGGTATATAGGCTCTGGCGAGGAACTTCTAAACCCTATATTATACAAGGATCCTGATGATTCCTTTGAGAATTCCATAGAAACACTTACTCACACAGCCTGTAATTAACTTTGGCTAGCTTCATGGAAATGCTTGATGCTTAGGAAGCTATTAAGGTGTTAAAAAAGAAAAAAAAAAGCCCTACCCTGAGATTAACTGATACCATTACTTCCTGCTCCATTTAATAATTGTTTTAAATTTAAAAGTGCTTTAATCACTTCTGTTTTAATGGGAAGTAGTAAAATGCCTACTTAGTCCAAGCCCATCTTTGTAAGATATGTAGGGTGGGCTATTCCTCAAGTCGGTATATCCCCTGGAAAGGACTGAACCAAGGTCCTGAGGGGCGCTTTGGTCAGCCTCGCCCAAGCGTCAGGTGTGTAGAGATCCCTTGTATGCCTTTCACACAGTCTGTGCTGGTGCATGTCCCCAGAGTCTTGGGGTTTAGAAGTAGTTCCGGCTTTAGAAAAGTCCAGGCTTGCTTGCTCATTCAGTTCTCGTGTGTGTGTGTGTGTGTGTGTGTGTGTGTGCGCGCGTGCGCGCGCACGCGCACGTAACAGAAAAAGAGACAGATGCTGAAGGTTGAACACCAAGCTACTTCTTCAATCCTTTCTTATTTCTTATTTTGAGACAAAGTCTTGCCAAGTTGCCCATGCTGGGCTTGAACCTGTGATCCACCTACTGCACCTTCCAGGAGTGCTGCGGTTGCACTTTGTGACACTGTGCTTGGCGCAGTTCCGATTTTTTTCACTGTCTATGCCAGAGGCCCAGAATACTCCTGGTATGCAAAAGGAGTCTGCAGGGAGACCTGCTGCTGCATTGAGCAAAGCAAGACTGGCCGGAGAGAGCCAGCCAGACCAGCGCAAGGCCAGAGCTTCCTCTTCCAAGTTCCAAATGGAATGTCGAATCATGGCGCAGAGACATAGAGGGGAGTGCAGCCCAGCAAGCAGCAGAATCCTCTAGAGGACTTGCTGCAAAATTGCAGGTTTCTAACCCCCCCCCCCAGCTGTATCAGAAAGTCTAAGAATCTGCATTTGTACTAAGCCTCCATGATGTGGATGGTATTATAGCTTGGGGCATACTTAGAACTACTGCTTCAGGGCAACTGGACTTTTCCTTGGCAAAAAAGAAAATTAAGAAAGAAGATGAAAGCTAGATATGGTGGGACACACCTCTGATCTCAGCACTCTGGGAGGCTGAGAAAGGAAGATCACATGTTGAAGATCAGCTTGGGCAACTTAGCAAGACCCGGTCATAAAATAAATAAAGTAAAATCATAAAATAAAATTTTAAAAATTGGGCTTGTAGCTCAACCCAAAGCCCTGGATTCAATCCCAGGAAACAAAAGAAAAGCCAGGAAGGAGAGAAAAGGAAGGGAGAGAGTAAAAAGAGGAGAAAGGAAGGAAGAAAGGACAGAAGGAAGGAGAGAGAAAGAAAAGAAAGAAAGAAAGAAAGAAAGAAAGAAAGAAAGAAAGAAAGAAAGAAAGAAAGAGAAAGAAAGAAAGAAAGAAAGAAAGAAAGAAAGAAAGAAAGAAAGAAAGAAAGAAAGAAAGAAAGGAAGGAAGGAAGGA
>PVIC010016849.1:0-33454 GCA_004025085.1 Thryonomys swinderianus
CCAACTCTGGGGGCAAAGCTAAGAACATTGGGTTTGGGAGCAACTTGACTGGTGAATTTGGTTAATGTGAATTGGTGCCTCAGGACCTTTGTTTCGTTCTTGGCACAAAACCACCCATTTGGCCTAACTACCTCCCCGGCTGCCCTTTTCTCTTCCTCTCTTGGGCATCATTCTGTCACTCGCTTCCCTCTCCTTTCCCAGGAAGGGACCATATATGGCCATCGAGGTGTATTTGTTACAGTTCCCAGCAGTTGGCAGCAAAGTGCCTTTTCTAATAAAGTCAACTTGTTGTGACAATTTTCTGATGGTTGAAAGTAAGCATGTTGAGAAAGGAACCCCTTTTCAAAAGAGAAACTTGAACAAAGGCATGGCAGGTTTGGCAGTGGCCCTACCCTGTCTGAAATCTGGTTTCTGCGCCCACCAGCTCCACAGGCATGGTCATCCCAAGGACATCAGAACCCGCGCGGAGAAACCTGCGTCCTCAGTAGTCTTGTCTAGTGATCTGCCAGATAATTCCGCCTAAATGTCTGTCAGCCCCTCTATCCAATGTGGATCTTACAGATTCTTTCCACACACACAAAAACAAAACCCGAGGAGAAGGCCACCAGGACTTGCCTATTTCTGTTCTGAGCCCTTCTGAGCCTGAACTTCACGGCTGCCTTCGCCCTGCCCCGCCCCCCCCCATCCTCCAGCCCTCCCTGGACACGTCAGCACCCCACCCAGTGTGGCAGGTCACCCTGTCCCTTCTACCACACTCCACCTTCAGTGACTCCTCCTGGCCTACGGGTAGGATGACACTCGAAGCACCTCTCCTGTCCACCCTTTGTAGGAGCCTGGCATTACGGGCAGTCCAGGGCACACGCGGAAAGGTGGGAGAGTACTTGCCGGTCTCAGGGCAGCAGCTGCAGAGGTACTTTAACTTTGGGCATCAGCTCCACCCTCAGACAAGCCCTCAAGTCCTTGGCCCTTCACTATCAGACCCCTCCGGTTCTGCCCCCCTACCCCCGTAGCCCCCGGGCCTTCCTCTTCCTCAGTGTACCGCTCCAAACAAACGGCTTGGAATCTGCCTCTGTTCGGAATGTCCCACCTCTGCTTTTCCTTTACTGGGTTCCTCACCGTGTGAGTGCCCTTCCCACTCCCCTCGTACCAGCTACCTTGGGTCTGTCCTCAAGACTCACGTCATGGAGGCCGCCTCCTCAAAGCAGCCCACCCCCAAGTGAGCTCTTTATTCCAAACTCGTTGAGCCTCGCCATGAACAGCCTGTGACATGTCCTCAGTTACACTCATGAACTGTTACCTAAAGCTCCGATGGCCTGAAGCTACTCAGTGGGGCCAGTCGTGTGTTACCGCCTGAGGGCCGGACAGGACCAGACCGGATGGGCGTCATGAACGGTTACGACTGCGCTGGGCGGAGACAAGGCCTCCACACAGGCACACCTTAGCCAGTGCTCGCCGCTGGGCCTCACGGTGCCTGTGCCCTCTGAGCACCTAAGATCTGTTACTGCTTTCGACATCCTCTGCCCCTCAAGAAACTTCCTTGTCCAGTCTCTTCTCTACTCAAATGTTAAAGTAGCTAATCTGATGAACGAACCAGTGCTGATGTATTATGGGAGCCAGAGGAGAACCCCGGGAGACAGGTTCTTCTAGCCAGCCATGTGACAACACCCTCACCTCTGTGATGCTGTCACGGAGTCATGAGTTGAGCAGCGGTCCTTACCTCCCAGCAGCTGATGTGTTACTCCGCCCTTGGCTCCCACGGCACTTGTATATACCTCTTACTGTAGCAGTAGCAAATTGTAGCTCCTTAATTGTGTGTTTGTGTGTGTGTTTCCCTTCAAAAGACTGTGAGCTCCTCAAGGACAGGGACTGTGTGATAGTCACTGTTGTATCCACAGCGCCTAGCACAGTGCCTGGCACACAGTAGGTGCTCAATAAATGTTTATTGAAAGGATGAATGAGTCCTGATTCCAATCATGGAGACTTCTGCCCCACACGTTGGCAGGCAAAAGAAGAGGAAAGGTAATCCATATTTGGGAACTTCACAGCTTTTTAACTCCTTGTCTGACACTGTTAGCAGCTACTTCCTTTGCCCGTGTCTATAGTTATCTCTGCACAACAGGCCCACAAGGAACCCAAAGAGCTTCTAGCTACACCTTGCTGTCACCAGGTTCCACAGATGAACCCCAAATTCTCCTCAGTTGGCCACTGCTTCATTCTTCACCATTCTTCATCCCGGGGTGGGACTGAGTGATAGAAACGTCAGCCCCGTGCGCAGGGCGCGGCGGGACAAGAAGTTATTCTGACGTCACAAGCCTTCAGATCCCATCACATATTCTAGAAGAGTCAGTTACCTCCAGCTCCTAGACCTCTGGGGCCGGCGAGCCGGATCTCCTTGGCCCTGGCACGCCGGATATGGAAGCCGATGGGCAGCAGGTGGCGCTGTCGAGCCGGTGATGGTGGGCTGGCCAGTGGAGCCTAAGAGGTGGTCAGGGCGGAGCCTACCGCTTCCAGGAGAAGCAGCCGCCCTGCGCCCCCAACTATCCCTGGGCGACTCTGGCCCCATCAATGACCTTCACTGCTCTAACGCTTCAAACTTTCACCACAGGCTTGGATCCTACCCACTCTCCTGGGGAATTTAGCAGACCCTAGATTATCCCCTCCGTATTGGCCAGCCGGCCCCTGGCCCTGCCCTCGGACCCCTCCCCCAGCCTCGCGGGCCTGCAGGTGAGCACGCAGCCCGCCAGGCCTCCAGCACCTCCCCCGGGCCGGGCCGCAGAGCTCCCCCTAGGGCCACTGCACCCCTCCAGTCCCAGAGCCCGGTCTGGTCCAGGCGGCTGGCCTACCTTTAGCTATTTTCATGCACTGCCGCTTTCTACTGTCAAATCGGAGGGCAATCCAAGCAGGTGCCCGCGACATCCATCTGCCCTGTGGAGGGCCCAGCCCGCCCATGGTGCGAGCAGCGCAGAGCTGCCGATGTGTCTCTCCGCTGCGGTGGCCAATCACCTTTGCGGCAGCAGTCCGGGTCAGCTACTAGGCCTAGCAGGCCTCAACACTTTGCATCTCAGTGTGACAGTGATGCCTTGGGCGGATCCTACCCTTCTGAAAACACAAGATCAGGTACAACAAAATGACCCACAGACTTCCTTCCCGGTTAAGTGAGAGCAGTGGTGGTGAGCCTGCGGCACGCGTACTGCAACGGGCACGCGGAGCCCTGTGCGGGCAAGCCGTCACCCGGCATTGCCCCAACAGCCAAGCATTCAGTTTTAACTGCTGTGTTGGCACATTACAGTGAGTATTTTGATGTGCCGTTTGTGTACTCGGTCTCTAAAAACCTCGCCATCTCTGAGTTAAGAGTCTAGAAGGAGCAGTTTACAGGCTGATACACCCTGCGACCCATGTTGATGTAGGGGGTCTGAGAAAGTCCTCTCTCCTGAGTGTGGAGTCTGGATAGTTCTTTCAACCCAAAGAGGGGCACGCTGGTAAGACACAGTCATTAACTCTAGCTGGGCGTGGTGGCTCACACCTGTAATCCCAGCACTCGGGAGGCAGAGGCAGGATTGCTGAGTCCAAAGCTTGCCTGGGCTAACCTAGTGAGCTCAGGGCCAGCCTGAACTACAAAGTGAGACCCTGTCTCAAAAAAAAAAAAAGAGAGAGAGAGAGAGAGCCAGAGACAGAGAGAGACAGAGAGAGAGAGAGTCATTAACTCTCAGCTTGTGCCTGGCTCAGAGGAAGTAGCTTCGGCTACACAGCGGTTATTGCACCCTCAGTATGACTCTCATCAGTCAGCAGTCAGTGACTGAGCAGATGGACAAAGGCCTGGGGAGATTAGCTTCTCAGGCTACGTGGCAGAGGTGGTGGCGCTGGCTCTCTCCTGCAGCACACGGGAAGGATTAGGAAGGCATTTAGTGAGAGACCACTGGTGAGATGTAGATTGGATAACCACATCCAAACCTCCTGCCTTGTTCTTCACAACCTGGCAGAGGAGTAGTGTGACTCTGAAGAGGTTCAGCTAAAAGCACCTGAAACTGTGGAGACAAGAAACAGTGGTCTGCTTCTGTTTGTTTCTTGGTCTCTGAGCCTTCGGTCCAACTGTCCAGTTCACTACCCACCTCCAGTGCCTCCCTTTCACTACTTATTTAGGGATTCACTAGGTTCTCTTGCTCCCAAGAAATCTCCCTGCCAGCCCTAGGCCCTTGGCCACCCCTTTAAGCTCCTGATATCCAAACCACTCTGTGTTGTTTGGGGGGCTTTGCAATCAGAAAGGAGGGAGGAGGAGGACAATTAGGAAGACGAATGCTGTGTTCGAAAGATGATGCCCACTACATGTGGCCAGAAAGACTCAGGTTAAGGTTTGAACAAGAACAGCAGCTCACGGTCCACTCCAGGAAAGTCCTGACAACCTCACCTCTACACACAAGCCACATCGAGAAACGCTCAGCCCTGACCTCTCCGACATCTCCTTCCCCTCAAATGTAAACGTGCATTCTGGGGCCCGCAGTCAGAAGATTCATAGCTTTAACCACTGGTTTTCAGAAGCATAAAATCAAGGCTGGGTGTCGTGCCTTTAAGTAGCTGGCTCGCTGATTCTGAAGCGTGCAAGGCCAGCATGTGAGGGGAGCAGGGCAGGTGCTGTCAGGGAGCAGAGCTGAGCAGGGCAGGCAGCCAGTGAGGGCCCAGGGCAGGGAGGGGAGCCGGCAGGCAGGTGATTTCCTAGGGAGGATTACTTCCCCCCTCAGTCCTGCAGCTCCTCTAGCAAACACCCCCTACCTGTGCGACCAACCAGACCCAGATACCAGTCTGTCCCTCGGCCCAGCCCTGGGGTTTGCCCTGCCTCTCTTCTTTGCAGATCATGATCCAGTGACTAATGTTCACGAGTCTACCTTGCTCTTCACCCACTGTGCCCCTGGGGACCACAACTGTCAAGTGGAGTCAGGGGGTTTCCCACTTACTGGGGCGCATCGTAACCTCCAGGAAGCCACCAGGGGTAGAAGAGTGAAGAGACAGGAGACAGAGGCCCTGACACAAGTTTTTGAGTATCCAAGTGTTTTTTTGACTCCACAGCCAGTTGCTTAAAATGAAACATAAAGGGCAGCCAGAATATACACCCAAATGCCAAAAAGTAAATGCAAACATAAAACATAAAGTAAACCACACGATACCATGAACCCCCAAACCCAAAAATTAAAATCCAAAACCCCTCAACTTTATATATATATATATATATTTATATATATATATTTAGTTTTTTTTTTTTTTTTAAAAAGGGAGAACAACTTCAAAACCAACTGGGCAGGATGATGGGGCTGGGGAGCAGTCCTACAGAAGGGGGACCAGAAATTCCCCCAGGGAACAAAGAACAAACACAATACAAAGAAAATAACCACCAATGCTCCCAAATGGGTGAGGAGCCTCCAGAGAACAGATTGTCCCATCCTCAAACTGGCTTTTCTTTTTCTTTTTTTTTTGTCCATTTTCTTTTGTTGTTATTGTTTAGCACCTGTACAATAAAACTGTACCATCTCCAACCAGAGCCAGCCACAGTGAGGCCCTCCTGCCTTTGCATGGTACAGACTCTACAAGGATTATTCGGAAAAATAGCAATTGGTAGAAAAATAAGAGAGTAGGAAAGACAAGCCACAGAGGGGGTGGGGACAGGGAAGCACCCCAAGCTCCTCCCCGCCCCCAGGACCAGCACTGGAGGCTGTGCGGTTGGTCGGCAGGGCGGGGCCACACTCGCAGCCTGCCCACGCAGCAGTGGGGCCTGGGCTGGAGACCAGTCTCCTGCCTTTGCCTAGGAAGGCACTGAGCCCCAGTGTCACACCCAGCTGTCGCTGTCGCTGTCGCTTCCAGAGCCCTCCACAGATTCCAAAAGAGAACAGTGGGGAGGGGTACAGATGGGAGTCAAGGGCTGGGGGTGAGAGGCTCAGTATCTGGGGAGGGGACAGCCAGGACAGGGTGGAATGGGTAGGGGTGCGGGGCAAGATGAAGAATCACCCCGTATTGTGCACCTTGAAGGGAGCAGGGAGGGAGTGAGGGGTGCCCTCACCACTCAGGCCCGTTCTCAGCTCTCCTTTGCTAGAGGAACTCATAACCCCCACCCAGTTCTCTCCCCAGTAAACACTAATCTCAAGATGGCGGGGCCGCTGCAAAGGCGGGGAGGAGAAAAACTGGCAGGGGAAGGGGAGCACCAAAGCCTCAGGGTTTACCCCAGCCCCCCAGCTCTGAGCCAGCTTCATGAGGCACATGTTCACCCTGGCCCCCTCGGCCACTCCCCAGGGGAAGCAACCTGGGGTTAACTCTGTCAGAGGGCGGGAGCAACCCCAGAGCCTATCAAGAAAGAAAAAGAAAGGAGGTAAAGAAAGTCCCTCAATACGACAAGTTGTCTCAAATCGTCACAGTGATACAGACTTATCAGAAACCAATGAAACAATACAAATTAAATACTAATAAAATAAATACTATGGAAGACAGAAGAACACAGGGGGACAAGGGGGCACTCAGGTTTGGGCTTTCCTCATTTCTCCTTGGAATAGGACACAGCCACCCAGGCCCACGTTTGGTCTTGCTTAATGCAAAGGTGCCCGTCCAAGGGACCCTGGCGCCACCTCCCACCACCCCAGGACCTCTTGTCTTCAGATGTGGAGTTCAACTTTCCACCCCCATCACCAACCACAATGACAACGATGACAGGGAGATGAGAACTAACTGTAACCAAAAAACAACAAAAAAAAATCCAGTCACTAACGCTGGCATTGATAAGGCGGCTTCTTGTTGGTCCATATTATTGCCTCATTCTGCAGTCTGGTGCTCGGTGGGGGGACATGGGAGGGGGGAAGGGTGAACTCGGGAGGAGAAAGAACAGGGGCTGCCGTTTTCCTGGTCAACTGTTCCAAGACTGGAATTCCACCTCAGACCCTAGGAGCCGAAGGAGCTCAGGCTCATAAGCAACCAGCTCCACAGTCTCAGAGGAGCCAGGGGGCGATCTGTCCTCCATGCCACCAGGCCTCTCAGCAGGGCTCAGCAGCTGGCTGGAGGCCACCTGCCGGTAGAACTCTGCCTTGGGCAGGGTGGTGATTTCAAAGTGCGGGAACCGGGCCTGAAAGATCCTTGAGGAGAGCTTCAGCCGCTTGAGGACATCGGTGAAGAGGAACCAGTTGCAGGGCCTGAAAAGGCAAGGGCAGGAGTTAAGAAGGCAGGGTCAGGAGACTTGCAGGGCACTGACGGGAGTCCCGCAGTTGGCTGGAGCAGGCCGAGCCTCCGTGGAATCTAAGGGGCTCCTTCCTCCCACGGAGACGCAGTGCTGGCCGGGGCTGCTTCCCACTAGATCACGGGCTCCCTGGGTGAGGCTGAGACAAATTCTCTAGCCCAGCTGAGAATCAGGGAGTACTCCACCTGCGACAGAGCTCTTCCAGGGAGAGTGCGCGGGAGGGAGCCAGGCCTGCCAGAGCTGAAACCTTTTAGGAGGATTCTCTAGGGCTTTGCCTGCATCCGTGACCTGCGATTTACCATCGGTCAGGACCACTTCTTCACGACCCCTGCCCCTGCCCACCTCATCCTGTTTCCCTTTCCTGTTCTGACTCCTGCTTGCCTGGCCACCCTGTTCTCCAAGATCACTCCCAGCAGAAAGGGAGCTGTGGAGAAACGCCTAAACTGCGGGTAATCCAAAAGGCATTTCTATTTGGCTCTGGAATGCATTAGACAAGTTTGTTCTCCAGCAGCAGCGGCAGCACCGGCTTCGTTTCTGCAGGCTGGGCTCACATTACAGCCAATCTGCCATTGCTGAGCACACTCAACTGGGCAGCAGGCTGGGGACAGCTGGGAGGGGTATAGAGAGGCCGGGCACAGACCAACAGCCGACACTGACCGGAGCAGGAAGAAACACTGCCTCCTCGTGTTCCAGGGCTGCCCCAGCTCCAGCTTTGGACGCTTCTGGCCTGGCCGTATTGTACAAGTCCCTGACTAGCTTCCTTTTGTTCAGAATCGCCCTTACGCATCCCACCCACCATCACTGGAACCTCTGTTATGATTAGTTTTCTACAAAAAAAAAAAAATCTCACTCTCTACTCCTTGAACGGCTTTCGACAGATCCCCAATGCCTCCAAAAGAAAAGCTCCAAATTCTTTAGCAACATATTAAACAAGACCTTCCAAAGATGATTACATTTGACCTCTTCCACCCAATCTGCATCCATACCCACAGCCCCCAGCATTCACTGTATCCCCCACCGCTTGTACCAGCCACACGATCAGGACTCCTGCTTTCGGGACCTCCTGAACTTGGGCGTCTCAGTGGCTCCGCTCGTGCCACACCGTGTTCCCTTCTCCTTCCTGGACCAGCTCACACGCCACTTCACCTGTCTGCAGAGCCTCAGGAAGCCCGTTCCACACCCCTATCCCCATACTGACTTCCGCAAGAGTCACTTGGAAGGGCTGCAAAGCAACATAAAATGTCCTCTCTGGCGCCTCGGGATGGGAGCCTCTGGGTGGACTGGAACTTTTAGTTTTCAACTGACACCCTTGTGAACTGTTTAAGCTTTTTACAATAAACCTTCTCAGAACATTTGGTTTTTCATTAGAGTTATTATATATTTGTCTGTTTATTGCTTTAGCCTCTAGATGTTTTGAAGGCCAGAGCTGTGTGGTCGGCAGGGTTTGACCTAGTGCAGCTGCTTAAGACATGTTATGAAATTGAATGTTCTGTGCAGCACTAAAAACATCTAGCCAAACCTACAATATCCTTAAAATGCATGTGCAATATTTCTTCCAAATGATGGCAAGCTCCGTCATTTCACGTGATTAGGGAATGGAGCGTTCTGAGGAAGGCACCCCGATACCATACACTTGGACCATCACTTTCAAAGCATGGGGGGAAGAACCCTTCAATACACTCCTGCCTGCAATCAGAATCTAGTCTTGCTCTGATGATTCAGAAGGGACTTCTTAAAGACCTGACATGGCTACACTGTGCAGCAGCTGTGGGGAAAGGCAGTTCAGAACAAACGCCGCGGGACAACACATTAAGAAGGCAGCCTTGCCAATAGCCAGCTCTCAGCTGACAATCGGCCTGACACCTGGCTCAGAGAGTGGCAGAAAGCCCTTGGTTGCCTGTGTTATGTCCATACCTAAAGCAGCCTACCCTGGTTCTTTTGCTGCCTGCGGGCCCCAAGATCCTGTTTCAGAGGAGGTGCTGGACACTTTGGAGGAATTAATTCACTGTGCAATACTATATCCCAGAGGCCCCGCCCCACCCTCAGGGATCAGCTTCTGCCCAGAAGAATAAGGACCAAAGCCCCTGAAACTTGATCCCTACTAGTGTCATCATATAGGCTATTTTTATTCTTATCAGGCCATGGGGGAAAGTATGCAAAGAAATGGGGCCTGGGGCCAGTGTCATAAGCAGAGGCACTCACTAAATGCATTCCTAATCGTCACTCACCCTGCTCCCTGTCATGTGCATGTTGTGCTAGTTTGTTGGGCTTTAAAATAGGGCTTGACAGCCAGGCACGGTGGCATGAGCCTATAATCTCAGCACTTCAGGCTGAGGCAGGAGGATTGTTGAGTCCAAGGCCAGCCTAGGTTATATAGTGAGACCCTACTTCAAAAAACAAAACAAGAGCCAGAGATTTATCTCAGTGGTTCCGATGCCTGTCTAGCAAGTGCAGTGTCCAGAGTTCGATCCCTGGTAACCACGTACAATGATACCGGGCGTGGTGACTCACACCCACCAGCAATCAGCACCACATACCACAATGTGGGCCTGGTCGCTCACGCTTGTAATTCCAGCACTTGGGAGGCAGAGGCAGGAGGATTGCTGAGTTCTAGGCTTGCCTGGGCTACAAAGTGAGCTCAGGGCCAGCCTGATCCAAAGCAAGACCCTGCCTCAAAATAAACAACCAAACCAAACCAAACCAAAACAAAACAAATAAAATAGGGTTTGACTGAGCTGGGTACACTAACAAATGCCTAGAAACACAGCTACTTGAGGGGCTTAGGCAGAAGAATCATTGGTTTGAGGCTGGTCTGGGCAACAAAGCAAGATCCCATGTCAAAAATAATATTTTAAAAACAGGTATCAAGGGCCACTGCACTCTTTCACAGCGGCCGCTCTCACCCTGTATAGTTCTTTTCCTATTTTAAGTGGCCCACACTCTCTCTGCTGAGCGTGTTTCTTTCCCTACCTTTAGTAAGTGTAATACCTCACTAATTAAACAAACATGTTATCAAGAAAAATAATCCTTAACATTGTTTTAAAAATACTTAATAATGGCTGGGCATGGTGGCTCAAACCTGCCATCCCAGCACTCAGGAGGCAGAGGCAGGAGGACTGCTGAGTTCGAGGCTTGCCTGGGCTACATAGTGAGTTAAGGGCTAGCCTGAACTGTAAAAAACGAGACCTGGTCTCAAAAAAAAAAAAAGCCTTAATGATGGAGGAACAAAAGGGAAATAGACCCTGCATTCTCACCCTCCCAAGCAGCATGTCCACAGGTAGATGTGCAGGGAAACCCATAAGAACTGCAGCCCTGCAGGCTGTCAAACTCCTTCCTGAATCATCAAAGAAAGAACCAGTTGGGTCCTATTTAATATTAAGTGTCAGCTGTACTCGAGTCTCTGCAAATAGGTGCTCCCCACTATCACGTGTAGTCACCTGAGCTAGCAGCACGGGTGCCATCACCTTGCCAACATTAAGGCTACAAGAAACCAGGCTGCACACTGCTTAAGGACCCTAGTGGCTTCACAGCTATGGCAACCATATGTCCTGGCTTTTCCAAGAATCTCTGTTGCAAATATTCTGTCTGCCTGTCTCCAGAAACCACAAAAATGTTCCAAAGAGTCTAATGGTTCATCAGCCCAAATGTCTCCCAGATAATCTCTTATACCCAGTCCACAAAGGAGATTCAGGAAACGCCTGCAGCCCCCAGTGTAGATCTAGACGTCCATAGACCTCTGGTTGAACCCCAAGTTATAGTCAGATGGCTGGGAGGTCAGCCTGGCCCTTGTCGCGTTTGATCTTTCCTAAGCTCTAATCTTTGCCTCCTTGCAGAGAGCTTCACCTTGCCCAGAAGTGGGGGGTGGCAGGGCGCAGGCACTCGGTCCCTGCGCACTTCTCAGACACTTACCCTCGGGACACTGACACCTGGAGGTTGTAGCAAGGGAGAAGAGGCTTGTCTGAGAGTTCAAACATGAAATCATCCTCTTCCACATCATCTCCTTCTTGATCAGCACTCCCAGGAGGATTGTGCAGGAGGTCACAAGCAAACCCGTCTTTCTGCTCTGTAAGGAGAACACAAAGAATTAGGACTCCATTCCATGAGCAAAACCAAGGAGGAGAAATGCTCCAGCCAGACCAAGGCACACAAGGGTGTGCTTAGGAGATAAGTGGCAAGGCCACAGGTCTTCGGCTGGCCCAAGCGTGGCTGATCCCATGGTTCACATCAGTGGGAGAACAGGTTCAAGTCCTGGAAGAAAGCATCTTGTGGCCAAAGATTCATTATATCCCGTTCCCTGTGACTGGACAAAGCAAGGTGGCACAAAGGATGAGCTGTCCGGCTGCTGGAGACTGAAGTCCGTAGACACAGCAGCAGCGCAGCGCAGCAGGAAACACCTCCGTCCCTGGCCGCAGTTTTCCCAAGCAGCCTCCCTGCCTGATCCAAGTCTGGGTTTCAAATGCTTCCAGGTCCCAGCCACAGGTTTGGGTGTGGCTGCTGCGTTCCACCCCAACCTCCCCCAGCCACACCTTCCTCCAAACATGGGGGTGGGGCTCCCCTTAACTGCTAGCCCCTGGACCACTGCAGACAAAGACATGGTGATCCTGCAGGAGTGATGCTTGGCTAAGGGGCCAGAGCATACCAGCTACCCACAAACTAGGTGCGCACCAAGGCGGTCTGGCGAGGGGAGGAACGGTGGCTGCCAGGTCCACCAGGCACTACCAGAAGAGGTGCCTGTGCTTATGGAGGCCAACGGCGGGACTAAGAAGACAGAGGATTTGGAAAGTACCCATGGTCGGGAGCGATTGCGGACTAAGGAGGGATGCCTCCGTCCAAATTTGTTATATGTCATGATTCAAGCAAAATGACTTCCAGGTCTGGGGCAAGGAGGGTTAGGGTTTGGGCTAAAGGGCTCTGTAGGTGAACAAGGGGGTACTTCCAGAGGATGACTCTTATCTTGGAGAAGAATCAGTAAAACCCAAACCAGATCCTGTATCTCTGAGACACAGACAATGGTAGGGTTCTTCCCACTTGAAGCTTACCCAACACAGAACTGCTGTAGAAGTCCCAGGATACACCTGGATCCCCCTCTGCCCGGCCCTGAAGATCTGAGAGGTGATCTGAGGAAAGAAGAGAAGCCTGTGAGACCAGTAGGAGGCTGGAGAGGGTCACTCCATGCATACGCATAGGAGCCGGGAGGGGGAAGTGCCGCAGAGGGGCCTGGAGCAACCCACTTCCTGCTTCCAGTCTGAGTTCACAAAGCACCCACCAGGAGCCCAGAGAAGCCCAGAGACCGCCTGGGGTTTGGCCTAGCATTTCATACAAGAACAACTTTTAATCTCAACAGTTTAAAACTCAGAGATTTCACTTAACAATCTGGATTTCCAAGTTTTCACCAAAAAAAAAGTAGATGGGGCAACACTGTCTGCATTCCTTCCTGTCAACAGTTGGCTACAAGAGCTGCGACATGTGTGGGCTCTAGGCTCCACCCAGCCTCTTCCCTCTTTCACACACCAGCCCGGAGGCATGTAGCTTTGGGACCCCCGCCTCAGACTGCACAGGGAATTCCTCTGCAAGCAGAATGCTGCACTCAGCCAGCACTTTCATTCTCTAGGCCCCAGTGTTATCAAATCCGATTGTGATCTCTCTTTCCATGATAAGTCTCTGCCTGGTATTCATTCTCATTCTCTCTCTCTCTCCTCTCTCTCTCTCTCTCTCTCTCTCTCTCTCTCTCTCTCTCTCTCTCTCTCTCTCTCTCTCTCTCTCTCTCTCTCTCTCTCTCTCTCTGTTATTTTCTATTCTGAGATAGGGTCTTACTAACTCTTAAATTGCCCAGGCTAGGCTCAAATTTGAGAACCTCCTGCCTCACCCTTCTAATTTGCTAGGATTACAGGTGTGTGCCACCACGCCTAGCTTTTCTTATACTTGTAACCAGGGTGTATTTAGCAATGTCTTGGACTTGCTATGAAGTCCTAACTGACCTCAAACTCACAATTCTCCTTCTTCAGCCTTTCATGTGCTGGGAGATTCCAGGCATGTGCCACCACATCTGGCTTTTACTATTGTGAAACAAGGGTCTCACGACGCTGCCCAAACTGGTCTCCAATTTCTGAGCTCAAGTGATCCTCCCACTTCAGCCTCTCAAGAAGCTGGAACTACAGGCACATACCCCCAAACCTATCTCTTCTCTACCACATTCACAGCAGGATTGTGGATTTAATTCCCCATTCCAAATGAAAAATAAGTGTTAATTTCTTCTCTTTTGTCTTCAAAAATCATGAGGAATATAGCCAGGTTTATCCTCATAAAAAACTCTTTTGACTGAAAACAGGTGTTCAAACAAAAACTTTGGCATGAACTTTCAGAGCTCTTATATTCATGACAGCCAAAAGGTAGAAGCAACCCAAATGGCCATCAGTGATGAGTGGATAAACAAAATAGGTTATAGCTGCACTGTGGAATATTATTTAGCCATGAAAAGAAATAGGGTACTAACATAGGTTAGAATAGAGATGCTAAGTGATAAAAGCCAGAGACAAGAGGCTACATAAAAGAACAAAATAATGATACACATCACAGAAGGGACAAATCTTGAAAATAGAATGCTACGTGAAAGAAGCCAGTCACAAGGGCCACATACTATATTATTGTGTTTACATGAGATGTGCAGAATAGGCAAGTCCACAGAGACTGAGACCAGACTGGTGCTGCCAGGGGTGAGGGGAGGGGGGATGGGCAGCAGCTGCTAACGGGGACAGGAAAAAGTCTGGAACTAAGTGGTACAACACTGAATATCCTCTCACTTCACTATGTATCTTCCCCCACTGTATACTTCAAAATAGCTAAAATAGCAAACTATGCTATATATATTTTACCACAATAAAACAACTTTTAAAATCACCTTTCACTTCCTGGCCCTAGAGATGGGCCTTGGGTCAACCTCAGCCTCCTTGTTTCCTAGCCGGACATCAGCTGGTGGAACTGTTTCCCCTTTTGGTCCCACCTGGACAAAAGCAGGCCTAATGGCTTCTGTGACTATGTCAGCTGTGCTACGTGTGGGGGCCACGGCCCTTAAGTGACACCCAGACAGGAGAACTCAAAGGCCACAGGTGATGTGCTCCCTGGAGAAAGCTAGCAGTGACTCTTAAAAGAGGGGTGCTCAGCTCCCCAGTGGGAAGCGGCTGCACTACTGGCTGGCTTCTGCCCCAGCTTGTCCTGGCAGGAAGGGTGCTGTGCAGTTTTGTGAGCTGCTGAAATCACTCAGGTTTTGCCACCTTCAAGCAGTCGAACGGTTCCTCCCAGTAGGGAAGGCAGCGAGAGAAGCTTTCAAAGTGGCGGGCAGGCACATCAGGTCTTTCCACACGGCCAGCTTCTGCGCTCTCTTGAACCCCGCACCACATGAAAGAATCAGCACCAGATCCTCATGGCAGTGTCTGTCAGGCAGGTAAGTGCCTATTCCATGCTTTGTTCTGTGCTTGGGGTCACTGGACATAACGTTTCAAGAACCTAAGTCCCTAGAAGGCATGGGCCAGGCCAGTGTTGTTCACTACTGCGTCCCCTGCACCTAAGGTCAGCGCCTGGCTCACTGTAAGAGCTAACAGCCATATGGGGAGGAGGAGGGAGGAGTCACGGCAGGGCAAGACTCTAAGTGCTGAGCAGAAACACACGCATTCTAATGGGCAGCGCTGGCCCGCACTAGGTCACGCAAGGATCCCATCACGGCTGCCTGTGTTCACACGCTCCTGCGGCTCCTGTCTAGGAGCAGCCTTTGGAGCCCCTGGCACCTTCCTCCAGTTCTGCACCGCCTGCGCATCTGTCGCAGGCAGGTGGACCTGCCCTTCAGGGGGAGCCCAAAGTTAACTGGTAGGAGCTAAGGGGTCCAAGAGCAGCACACAGGAGGAATTCTGGACCTGCCTAACGGGGCAGCTCCATGGCTCATACCTCATGGGCGTCACAGCATCAGGAGCCAGAGTGGCCTTCCTTTCCCTCGATTCTCCCTTTCCCTGCACCCAGCTTCATCTTTCAGTGCCACACTCTTATCTTTTCCTTGAACAGTGCCCTGGGCCCAGCAATCTCCTCCTACGTATGCACTCCACAAAATTGAAAATGGATCAGCAAACAAGTACTTGTACGTGCAGGAAATAGCAGCACAGTAACAATGGCCAGAAGCCAGACACAGCCTAAATTTGTATGAGTGGATGAAGGGATAAAGGAAACGGGGGTGTATACACACTGGACTACTATTCAGCCATCAACAGGAATGACCTCTGAAACTAATACACTGCCGGAAAGAGGCCAAACACAAAGGCCCCAGGCTGTACCATTCTACTTACATAAAATGTTACATTAGGTAAATCTGTGGAGACAGATTAGTGGTTGCCAGGGACAGAGGAAAGAGAAAGGAAGCAAGTGCTCAATGGGTGGGTACAAGGTTTCATTTGGGGCTGATGAAATCACCTTTTGGAATTAGAGATGATGGTTGTCATAATGTAGTGAATGCACTAAGTATTACTGAATTGTTCACTTTTAAATTGTGAATTTGTTTTGTTTTGTTTTGTTTTGAGACAGGGTCTCGCTCTGTAGTCCAGGCTGGCCCTGAGCTCACTGTGTAGCCCAGGCAAGCCTGGAACTCAGCAATCCTCCTGCCTCTGCCTCCCCAGTGGTGGGATTACAGGCGTGAGCCACCACGCCTGGCACTGTGGTATGTGGTATGTGGTATTGATTGCTGGTGGGTGTGGGCTTGAATCCCCACACCCAGCATTGTATGTGGTTACTGGGATTGAACTCAGGACCTTGCGCTTGCAAGGCAGGCACTGGAACCACTGAGCTAAATCTCTGGCCCTCAGTTGTGAATTTTATCTTACATGAATTTTACCTCAAAACAAAACAAAAGCACCTCACGGCCTCACTGAAAGAACAGAGCCTCTCACCTCCATGTGAGCCGCAGCCATCAGAGTTCCTGTATGCCCTAGGGTGCCAAATCCCCTCCCCATCTCCTCTCGCTAAGGCACCAGATGAGGGACATGAAAGGAGAGAAAAACAAAAAGCTGGCGGTCTTCAACATGGGGTCATACAGCAAAGGTCTCTGGCAAAAAAAACAAAGCCCTGCGATTCAGTGACCCCAAGTGCTGCAATGCTAACCCTTCCACTGGTGGGGGGAGAAGCAGCCCTGAGAGGCCTCTGACGCTCCCAACCGGACTGCGGCAGCTACCCCTGTCTCCACATTCCTTCCCACAGTGAGAAAAAGGGCCCCCGGATATTGCCCTTCTCTTCAAAGGGTCAAAGGTAAATCAATCACAGGTCTGCTTATCATTTGTCCTGAGTGGGGGTTCCTTCCAAAGGCCTCCTGGGGTCTGGTACTTGGAGCTCTGACCCTGAAAATGAAGTAGGAACGGTTTACTGTTTGGCCTCCAGCACTCAGCATAGCACCAAAACCTAATAGATGCTCAACAAATGGATGGGCAACCTAACAAGTAAGGGAGAGTGAAGCTCTATTTCTCCTGAGCTCAGAAAAAATGGGTCTTAATGCCGGACGTGGTGGCTCACGCCTGTAATTCCAGCACTTGGGAGGCAGAGACAGGAGGATTGCTGAGTTCGCGGTGGCTTGCCTGGGCACCATAGTGAGCTCAGGGCCAGCCT
The DNA here is from genome assembly GCA_004025085.1 of Thryonomys swinderianus. Taxonomy (NCBI): domain Eukaryota; kingdom Metazoa; phylum Chordata; class Mammalia; order Rodentia; family Thryonomyidae; genus Thryonomys; species Thryonomys swinderianus. The sequence goes on from PVIC010016849.1 coordinate 16,844, forward strand.
GAACTACAAAGTTAGACCCTGTCTCAAAAAGCAAAAAAAAAAAAAAAAAGGGTCTCATCTGAAGTCAACCCGATATAAGATAATCCACATTTACAACCAGTGTGAATTATCAGCATCTGCTTTAGAAAGGGTGCACTGTAGGATACCTGTAAATAGTTCCTTTATGTACTTAGAAGCTTTGAGCCAGGCATGGTGGTGCACACCTGTAATCCCAGCACTTGGGAAGCTGAGGCAGGATCATCTCTGTGAGTTCAAGGTCATCTTGGCCTATACAGTGATAATCTGTCTTAAAAGAGAACTGGGGATTTAAAGCTCAGTGGTTCAGGCATCTGTCTTGCAAGCACAAGGTCCCGAGATACATCCCAGAGATAGATCCCATCCCAGAGATAGATCCCAGTAACCATATACAATACCAGGTGTGGTGACTCACACCCACCAGCAATCAGAACCACATACCAAAATGCTAGGCGCGGTGGCTCATGCCTGTCATCCCAGCACTTGGGGAGGCAGAGGTAGGAGGATTGCTGAGTGCGAGGTTTGCCTGGGCTACATAGTGAGCTCAGAGCCAGTCTGAACTACGAAGCAAGACCTATCTCAAAGAAATAACAATAAGAAAGTAAAAAGACTCGAGTCCCAGATAACTTCTAGAACAGAGGCCTTGTATAAAGCCAGAGCAGCTGTTCACAAGGCACAGGTCTGACATTCAGGCTTGCCTTGTCCCCTGCATGAGAAGGAGCCTCTTGTGCCCTATGGGGACTTGACTCCATTTTCTGCCCAGTGAGACCTCCTCCGAGGGGAAGAGGAAGACAATCTGGAGAGAGTCTGGCCTGGTAATGGTGAAGGAATAAAAAACAAAAAGCTTTTTAAATACCTCAGCTAGAAAGACAACGTTAAAAAGAAAAAAGTCCACGCAATGCATCCGGGTGTCGGGACAGGTTGGAGGGCTGCAGAAGGAACCTTCTCCAGCCTACAACCTCACTCCTAGCTGTCCAGTGGCCCCTGAGAGTCAGCAAGGAGTCGGTTGGGGATGAAAAATCAGATCGCATGCCAAATGCCTGAATGAACATCCCAGAGTTGCTCTGTCCCTCGAGGAAGCCAGAGTTGAGGGAGGAAAACGGAAAGGCAGCCCAGCCTCCTGAAGCCTGCACTCCAGGGTCTGGTCCCTGGGAATGGGCCACTCCCTCTGCGGCCTCCCATCACCCCCTTCAGCGCCAGCTTCCACAGCATAAAGATAGTGCTCTGTGCCATTCCTCCTCCATCAACCTTAGGTAAAGATGCCTCTTTCTTCTTCTATCACCAGCACTTTGTTAGCCTTTGTTTAACAAACAAATGAACAGCCAGGCGCGGTAGCTGATACCTGTAATTCCAGCACTCGGGAGGCTGAGGCAGGAGGATTGATGTTCAAAGCCTGCCTGAGCTACATAGTGAGTTCTGGGCCAGGCTGCACTACACAGTGAGACCCTGTCTCAAAAATCCAGCAACCAGTAGAACAAATGAGCCCCTTGGTGGGAGCCAGAAATTGCATCCCTGCTTGGTGGAGGCTTGGGAATAACTGGAATCAAAACCACAAGGGAGGCAGGAGCCGTCTTAGGCTCATCCCTTCCTAGTCTGTGCAGGCTTCTCCTGACAACGCATATGGCTTGGAGGAAGTTCAGAGATCGAGGTCCCAGCTGTTCTGTCGCTTGCACAATCTGAAGAATAATTGTGAGGGCCAAGCTATGACATCACTGAGACACTGGGTCCCTGGAACTCCAAGATCAAATCTCAAGCATTTCCTATTGAACATGCCCAAGCCAGACTCCCTGCTTCTCTCTACTTGCCTTCCCAGCTCAGCAGATCTACCTATACCTATCTATGTGCACATAGATGGCTTCCATCCTGAGAAAACACAAGCGTGTGGTCGGGGGCCTCACCAAGGTGGGCCTGAACACCAACCAGTTTTCTGGAAAGGGCAGGTGAGGGCCGAAGAGAGGGGATGGACACAAGGTGGATGCTAGGATGCAGAGGACGTGGGACTGAACATCAGGTAGGGTCCCAGGGCTTCCAGCTGGTCACAAACAGCAAAACGGACACTCACTTCTCCACCACTAACATTCCATTCATGGCACAGATCCATATGTCTGGCCCCAAACGGGCTGATTAGTGGGGCTGCTGTCCCTCCACAGGGTGGTCTACATCGGACACCTAGCAGTGAAACGGACCCCTGCAGTGTACCAGGGTCCTGAAGCAGCCCCACTAAGGATACTCAGAGCCATGGGCTTTCTAAAGTAGCTAGGGATGTCTGAGCAGCTGAAGAGCACAGGTAAAGAGGCGGACAGGGGCGATGAAGAGGCCCCCTGACAGGTGCAGGGGTCAAAGGTCAGCCTGAGGCTGCCAGCTGCAAGTGTGAGCCGCCTTACCACTGAGGAAGCGCTTCATGGTGTCACTGCTCGCCAGCTTCATGGCCGTCTGACCCGAGTAGGTGGCCAGTGTGGGGTCGGCCCCATAGGACAGCAAGAGCCAGATGGTCTCCAGGTTGTCATTGACCACTGCATCATGAACTGGCCTGTGGAGGTGACACAGGGTGAGGACAACAGGGCTTTAAACCTTGGGCTCTCTTGTCAGGAAAAACAAACACGACTCTGGGCAACATGATTGCAGTAAGGTGCATGAAGCCCAAGGACAGGGGGCACCTCCGGCCTGTGGCCCCTGCACCATCTGCCCACCTTCTTCTGCCTTCTCTGCAGCCTTTCATGCATTCTCTCTCCCTCCTTCCCTCCCTCTCGGCCCCTAACGTATAACACAGCTCTACAGGTGCTTCTACATTTTAGAGAAAATAAGACCTCGATGGAGGTGAAAGTTATAGCAACACAGGGAGCAGGAGCAGCAGGACCCAGCTGACTGCCCAACAGCAGGGATGGGCAGAGGGCTCTACACACCAGCTGCCAAGCGGAGCCAGCCTTTTGGTCTGGGTCTGCCACCTTGATATATAGCCCATGTCAATCCTGCCCGGGAAGTAGGTCCTCTGGCAGGACAGAGGAGAGTGGGTGAGTTTCTCTAAGACACACCAAGTGTTTATTTTTTAAGTGCACGGTGATCGAATTAGGAAAATCAAATCTGGACTGTTACCCTAGAGTCAGCTTCCCGGTTAAGGCCCTAGATCCTCAGCACAGGTGCCTCCCCCAGGAGGACGTGAGGAAGGCTGAGAAGTCTTCTTGGCGGCAACTGCACGGGATGGGACGAGCCCCAGACAGCCTCGGCCTGGCCCTAACAACCAGGGCTGACTGGCCACCCAGGGACTCCTCAGCTCCTGCCCTCAACTGGTTGCCTTCACAGTGCACAGAAGGCTTTAGGAAGGCTTCTTTTTTTTTTTTTTTTTTTTTTTTCTTTTTGAGACAGGGTCTCGCTTTGTAGTTCAGGCTGGCCCTGAGCTCACTATATAGCCCAGGCAAGCCTCGAACTCAGCAATCCTCCTGTCTCTGCCTCCCGAGTGCTAGGATTACAGGCATGAGCCACCACACCCGGCTAGGAAGGCTTCTTGCCAAGCCTTCCTGCCGCTCGCAGCCTGGCATGCTGCAAAGGTCAGGGCTGGGGCGAGTTCTTTTGAGTGAGGGCTGGGCTGGGTGCTTGCCTCGTGCCATCCTGTGCGCTGCAGTTCACGTTGGCCCCATGCTCCAGGAGGATGTTCAGGATGTCAGTCCAGCCCCGGGAACAGGCCTCATGCAGGGCCGTGTAGCCAGCGTTATCACGGTGATTGACGTCCTCGCTGTCCTTCTGGAGGCAGTACAGTACGACGTCCTGTGGGGACAGGGACCGGGACAGCTCCGTGAGCAGAGAGGTCTAATTCTTGGAGTCATCCCAGTCAGTCGCACAGTCCCCAAGCACCGCGGAGCCTCAGAGCCAGCCCTTTACACCACGGGCCGGTCAATGTGTCTCCAAATGTGACGGAGTCACTCCTGAATTTGTGCACAAAGTTACTCCCGAGGTTCCATCGCCAGTTCTAGGCAGTCTCTTTGACACTGGGGAGACATTTTTATGGCCAACAGCACTTGTTTGGGTGTTGGTTGTTGGGGTGCAGTCTCCAGAGAGGTTCCCCTGCCATCTGGAGCTCACAGGCCCAGACCCGGGCTCCTAGAGCTTTGCCACCTGGGCCCAGAGCAAGGAACTGAGGCATGTGGTAGTGAGCACAGCTTCCAGTGGGAATTCAAGGACAAGGAAGAAAGGGTTGTTTTAAGTCCTATCCCTGGGCGCTGGGCTCAGCAGACAGCCAGAGATTGGCCCTGGGCACCCTAGCAGATGCCCACACTATGTGCTCAGGAACGACGGATTGCTTGATGGGAGGGCAGCTTCCCTGTGCTGAGCAGCCTGGACAAGCGCAGCTGTTTGAGTCACTGACAGCCTTTTAAAAAGACAGTGGACTCTATAAACAAGCAACTCCACTGCTAGGAGCAAATACTAGGATATCATCAGGGTGGGGACCAAGGTACATGGTCAGGGGAGCACTTATCAACAGAAAGGGGCAAATGGCAAAAACGTGGGACAACGTAATTTAACTGCAGTGAATGAGGCAGTTTTCCACCTCTACCCTGGCACTCAGGAAACAAGATATACAGATGTGTGCATTTGAATACAGATGTATATATTTGTAGTGCTGAATGATCTTGAACACATCATTTAACTCTGTTATGCCTTAATATTCTCATCTGTGAAATGGGGCTAAATCTAATGTCAAAAGAGGTGCCCAATAGATGCCACTGGCCTCTCCAGGCTTTCTTCCAGTGTGTAAGGAAGCCAGCTGTACAGGTGAGGTTACTTCAGCTTTGCCCTTTGAACCTGCTCCTGCTTCCTCCACCAGGAGCCAACTTGGGGAGAAGCTGCAGGAAGAGATGAAGGGTGAGCAACCACACTCACCCCTGTCCCTCTCTGAATGGGGGGTACCACATAGGGGAATCTCCCTGCTGGCCTAGGAAAGTAGCGGATGATTGCCACCATTTCAATTGCATTGATCCCAAAGTGATGCTATTCAAAGGCGCTTGCATTCCCACACCTCGAGATCAGTCAGGGGTGAGGCAGCCCCAGAGAGCAAGAAGCTCCTCCCCCTGCCAGCCGAGACTAGCGGCACCCTAGCGGCCGCCTCAGGACCTCACTCACCTTATAGCCCAGGCGGGCCGCCCGCTGCAAGAGGGTTTCCCCCGCATTCTTGTTCACTATGAGCCGCCGAGCTTCTGGGGGGATCTGCCGGGCTGCAGGTGACTCTGAGGCCTCCTCTGGGCCGGCACTTCGGGACTTGGAGGGTGTACATGGTTCTGTGGGCTTTGCAGGCGTGGGGGACTTGGGGGACCGTGTCTTCTGCTGGCTCCAGCGGCCTTTGCCCTGGAAAGCAGAGGCAGTGCTGGGTCAAGCCAGGCAACGTAACTCATCCGCCATCATGACACTCGGTGTCAGGGCCGTTTCACCTCGTCTGTGGCCACGTGGCAATTTGCTGACAGTACCCAAGTTGCCCACAGCACTGTCAGCATTAAGGCTAGAGGCTGGGCTGCTCCCTAACCATGTTTAGTACCATCTGCCACGGGGGGATTAAAAAGCATCAGATCTTCACCTCTAAACCAGAGTGACACAGGATTTGGACCCCAGAGTGGAGGGGACATCCGGCTCCCCCATGCACTGGGTACACCTTCTCAACCCGCCTCGATCCCTACTTACTGAGGCAGGATAAGCCACACCTACAGGTAATAATGGCAGAGAGAAGCAGAAACAGCTGTCTGTGGTGGAAGTGACCGTTCCTAACCCCTTCACTCTTGCTGCAAAACCTTCCCTGACAGCCAACTTCACAGGCTTTTCCTATACTTTGCCATCTCTCGCCGCAGATCACACTCAGGCACCGTCTCGGATGGTGGAAGGAACTGAGGCTTGGGAACCAGACAGGCTGGGTTTGTGCCTTATCTCTGCTATCACATCAGTCATGAGAGCCAGCCCAGCCGATACCCCCACGCCACCCTCTGTCCCCTCTAGGCTCTCTGAGTTAATGAGATGCTGCACAGACTGCAGAGCAATGAACAGGCAGGTGCTTGCAAAGTCAGGAGAGTCCTGCTCTCATGAGCGATCTCTGGGTACCTCCCTTGTCCCCCATGCTCAACTGGAACATCTTCGGTGGGTTTCCATGCCTGTCCTACTGCATAGTAGATCTAGGCGGCAAGAAACTTGTCTCCAATTCAAGGGGCTTTGATCAGCAGGACTGAAAAGCTGTACTCAAGGAACCAAATGGAAAGAGCTTCACGTGTACCTGACCTAGTAAGTCAGATGACACAATGCTAAACTGGGGAAAGATGCCATGACTGGATGAGAATGTGGAGAGCCTTGGGTGAGTATACGTTACATGTGAAGGAGACATGAATCACTGGAGGCCAGAGAACAGTCTGAGGCAGCCAGCTTCCAAGATGGCGCCTGAGGATCCCGTATCTCCTCAGTTGCACTCTCGGGTAGCCCCTCCTACATGGGACATGTTGATCTACATGTCATACCTAAGAGGAGACTAGAGAAGTGACAGTATGTGGCTTCCAGAGCCAGGCCCTAAAACACGGTGTGGTTTCTGCATTGTCGTCTTTTGCATCCCTTGCTATGGGGAAAGCCATCTGCACCACATCATGAGGACACTTAAGTAGCATTCTGGGGAGTTTCATGGGGTACAGAAGAGTCCTGCCCAGGGCCAGCATCAACTCACCGGCCATGTGAGCGAGCTGCCCTGGACACAGGTCTTTGGTTTCCAGCCAAGTCTTAAGAATAATGTAGCCCTGTCTTGACACCTGGACTGCGTCCTCATGAGAGACCCCAAACTGGACCTCTAAGCTGCTCTTGAATTCCTGAGCCCCAGAAACTGTGAGACAGTATATGCTGAGGTAAGAAGCTACTGTGTTTTTGAGTGATTCGTTATATAGCAGAGCCTTCCACGTGCACACTCATACATACACACATCCCACAAGACATCAAGATCTCACTCAGAGCCCATGCCTTCTCCACTCTTCTACAACACTCTGGCCTCCACCACCCTCTTCCTCTGGTCCCACAGCACCTACTCTGACTTATACAACTTGGTGCCTAAGGCCTCACTTTTGTCTTTCCTTCCAGTGGTCCATGGCTAAGGTTAAGGCTTGCCTCCCCAGATAGTTAAAAACAAAACAAAACAAAACAAAACAAAACAAAAATTCACTGCATTGCCCGGGTTAGCCTCCACCTCCCAAGCTCAAGCAATTTTCCTGCCTCAGCCTCTGCACCTGGCCCCTGTGACAAATCTTTTTTTTTTTTTTTCTTTTAGAGACAGAGTCTTGCTTTGTAGTTCAGGCTGGCCCTGAGCTCATGTAGCCTATGGCAAGCCTGGAACTCAGCAATCCTCCTGCCTCTGCCTCCCGAGTGCTGGGATGACAGGTGTGAGCCACCACACCCAGCACTGTGGTATGTGGTACTGATGGCTGATCTGCGGGAGTCACCACACCTAGTATTGTATGTGGTTACTAGCGATTGAACCAGGGACCTTAAACTTGCTAGGCAGGTGCCAGAACCACTGAGCTAAATCTCCGGCCCCCGCTGTGATAAATCTTAAGTTCTTTATATTCATACTGTTACTTTCTGTTCTGGCTTCAGGGCTGGGCACACTATTTCAACAAATGTGTGGTGACTTGACTCAAGCCAGTCACATGCAGAGCCATTTGTGGCCAGAAAAGTTATCAAGAAAGATGTAACATCAGGGGGAAAAAGAGCCAGCAGAAAAAAAGACGAGGGCCCAGAGTATTTGTGTCCTCCAATAAATACCAAGATCACAAGATGCCACGATCAATCCCAACCCTAAAAAGATAGAGGTACAGTCCACAGCAGGCTATAAGGGTACAATGCTGCTCAACAGCCAGGGGGACGGGGCTTACAAAGGCAGACTGCAGGAGGCTGGGTAAAATACCCAGGTTTTCTCTAAGGCAATCCAGGAGCCAAAGGGTGACTCTCTTTACAGGGGCCAGAGCTGCCAGAGCACAGCAAGGGAGGCTGTCTCAGAGGAGGAGGAGGAGCAAGAACAAGTAGGGGGAAACCCCCCTCACCCTGAGCCCCTGTGGGAAGAAGCCCTTGGCCAATGCCCCACTTCAGTGTGCGGGACCGTCCTCCACCCTCCCCCCGCCTCGCTTCCCACTACAAAGCCCTGTGCCATGGGGGCAACTGGAGCAGGTGGTAGGGACTGAGAGAGAAAGAAAGACGGAGGGAGCAAGGGAGGCTCTGGGGAGGGACAAAACCCTCTCCAGGAGAGCACTGCAGTGAGCACACTGCCAGGCAGAGTGAGACAGAAGCATCAGAGTGTCCTGCTGAATGCCAGACGGCTGGTTACCTTTGTGTGGAACAGGACCGTGTGCGTGTCTGGGGCAGCGCAGGGGGAAGGGCAGGGGCAGGGGGAGCCTGAGATGCCCACCTTTTGGCAGGGCTGCCAGGGTTGCCGTGTTTCCTGCTCGACCACCCCCTCCCCCCACTCCTTTGGGATCCAGACAGCAGCCACCCATTCAGAGCCTGTGAGTCGCACGGAGCTGCATCCCAGAGGCAGAGAAGCCTGCTTCACGGGTCCCGACTCGGGCGCTCAGGGCCACTCAGTGATCGCACACAGGTCCCTGGGCCTCTGCTTCCTCACGGTAAACAAAGATTAATAGAGGCACCTACCTTGAAGAGCCACTGCAGGAATTAAGAGTGAAAACGTGAACAAAGCCCTGAGCATAGTCCTGCCTTTCTCCCACTCTGCAGCCAGAGGGAATGGATGCCACATATGCCATGCAACGCCGTGCCTCCGTCCCTTCTTTCCTGCCACTGTCTGAAGCTCGAGAATATGCACCAGCCCTCAGAGGGCAGCACGGGGTGGTGTGCACAGCCTGTTTTAGACACTGCCTCCTTTGCTCCCCTGAACAGCCTTATGAGGCAGAAACGGCGTGGCGCATCAGCTCTGTGTTTAACAATGAGTGAAGAGACTTCAGTACCTCCTCTAGGATGAAATGAGGTTTGAGGAAGGGGAGAGCCAAGCAGTCACCCTTCTCAGACCATCCAGGCACCCACCCCAGCTGCAGGAATGCATCCCAGTCACCCAAATGAGCACAATGTGGCCTTTTTTGTTCTCAATGACAAATACATATTTTACCTTGGACTTGCTCTTCTTTCAAATATAAAGCTCACTCAGGACGAAGGCTGTCTGACTTTTTCCCTAACACAGTGTAGAACCGAACATCAGCACCGTGAACATCAGATGCAAATGACATGTAGATTTGCAGGCACGGCTAGAATGCTGTCCTGGCTGACTGGTAAGTGGCCACTCTGACTCCTAAGCTCCCTCGGATGCAAAGGAACAGGGAATGGGAATGGGCTGGGGGGCTACAACCTGGGCCCAAGTGGCATTCCTTCAGCCAGCCCTACCCTCAAGCAAGCTTTGTCTAGACATCAAAATCCCAACTTCTAACACATTATTTTCTACCTTCACTGACTCAGAAAGCTCCATGGTTGGTCTCCAGTGAGTTAAGCCCAGACAAAAGCTCCTTGATTGGATTAACAAGCTATTCAAGCTAACATCCTGCCATATGCTTTAATTCTTCTTTAACTCAGAGGAAACTCAAGGATTGTAGAGGAAAAGCCATTATGGGCTGAAGCCTATAGTCAGCTGTAACTTTAGTTCCTAGTCTTCAAATGCTATCCCCAACCCTCCGCAAACTAGTTTGGAAGACGTTAATCTGGCCCACACCCTCCCTCCCCGCCACTCTCCCTGTGAAGACTCCTGTTGGAGGCGGCTAGGGGAAAGCCTGCCTTCCCTACCCACTTCCGTCCCTCGTCCCGCTGCCCTTGGTATATACCTTTGCCTCTTCTGAGACATTTGCCATGTGCTTGGTCTTGCACTTTCGTTTCCCTGACGGCTTTTCGGGATTTTCAAGGCAAGCTGGCTCCTCCAGGTTGTTTGGGAGGAAACCATTTGGTGACTCCGAAATCCCCTGGGCTTTGCTGGGCAACAGAAGGTTCCTGTTCCTGAGGCGGTGCTCCGAACTTTGGGAGGAAGTCTTCTGCTTACGGGCCTTTAGATCTGAGCAGGAGACAAGAAAGAATGGGTATCAGCAAAGTGGAACACTGAAAAGCAACACCAGCCCTTACGATGGATCAGACAACTCTGTGGATTTGAATCGCAGTGCGGGGTTGTGCAACTACCAGCGAGCAGCATGCAGCGCAGCGCAGACTCTTCCACTGAAGCTTCCTGAATGGACAGCGAGCCCCTCCTCTGCAAGCAGGAGACAGCTCCCAGCCCTGCCAGCAGGGGGCAGCCCATCTGGCTGTCTCCAATGTGAGGGCTATTCTTAAAAGATTTTCCTCTAGTTGAGAGAAAATCAGAATTTCTTTTAGCTGTTTCTTTCTTCCCTTTGTCTTCAAAATGAAAACAAATTCAGTAGTTATGCTGAGTTGTCAACTACACTCGGGTACAAAGTACACGATACGGCTTCCGTTTTACCCACCTGACTGTCCTGTTATTGTCTGAGGATACTAAGATCAAAGCAACAGAACCTCCCCAAGACTGGAGGGTGCCATGGGCCAAATGTGCTGGGGGGGCAATGGCAGAAACCTGCCATCTTCCTGGCTGGAAACAAGTCGTTGTCACTGGAACACACATGTAGCATCTCTGATTCAAGGCACAGCTCACTGAAAAGAATTTTGAAAGGTTCTACTGGAATTTGGCTAGCCAGTGCCTCATCCCATAGAGTGTGACCGAAACCAGTGTGTAGGGATGACACGGTGCTTACCCCAGTCTCTTAACATTGGTGCTGCATGGCTTGGCCACTGCGTGATTAGACAGAAAAAACCCATAACCTGAGACTCAATTTCCATATCTGTAAATGGGGAGAATATACATTCCAGTGGTGATAGCAGAATTAGTTAACACATGCAAAGCCTTCTAACAAGTTACAAAGAGTAAGTCAGCATTATTATATTACTGAAATGTAAACTCTTTAAAAACTTTTTTTTTTCCTTAATACCGGGGATTGAAGCTGGGACCCTGCGCTTACAAGGTAGGCACCGAAAGCCCTGAACTAAATCCCCAGCTCTGAAGTGCAAACTCTTGAGGGAAGGCCATGCCTGTGTGCTGTCTCCCCAGCGGACTGGACACCAGGCCTACCACATGGCGAAAGATAGGTACATCTGTGAAGTGAATTAGCTACAGCCTCAGTCTCCCCTTTGGGAAATGGAGAGACTGAGGTCCAAAAGTTCTCACCTCACCTCCCAACTGTGCCATCGACTCTTGTGTGTCACCGCCAAGGCAGATCCAGATGTGTGAGCCCCCATCCAGTAGGAGGGACTGGCTGCAGCTTACACTTCACAGCCATCGAGAAGCTGGCTGTCACACTGCTCCTTTCCCCAAACTAGCCCCGGCCTACTAGTGGGTCCCCGCAACCTGCTCGGAACTGCTGTGCTAGATGGGTCGCTCGCTGCACTTCCAGCCAGAACAGTCCAAACCAGGGCTTTTGACACAAGAAGTCTGGGCTGTGGTAGAAGCGGAATGGGACCACCCTTGCAAGGGTTTCAGGAAGCATGCAGAAGCCACAGCACAGCACCCACTGCCACAGGGAGAACAACTGCCTGTACCCTCTTCTTCCAGGGCCAGGCAGGCTCCCAGCTTGCAGAGGAACAAGCACTTTAGAGCAGGAACAGGCTGTGGAGGTAAGAGGTGTGGGAGTGGCTCTTCCCAACCCCCCAAGTCCAGACGGGACCCAGCCAAGCTCAGGATGAAAGGAAAGGTCGTGAGGCTGACAGGAAGAAGGTGACCCGCCGAATGTGGCTGTTGCCTGCTTCTCTGTTGACCTGAGAGGCAGAAGCAGCAGGAGAGACTGCCCCTTTCTGAGGAGAGAGATATGTCTGTCAGGCAATTTCTGTATGAAGATGTCATCTCTGCAGGAAGGTGATGAGGCCACGTGCTAAAGCCAGCTGCCTCAACGCAAAACCCTTAGCACATCTATGGAGGGAGAACGGGTTACTTTCCAACAATCAAACCTGCCCCCAAGTCCGACAGGAGGTGTTCTCCACGTTACTGCCGGCGTTCAGGTGAAGCTAGCTAGCTCTGTGTCAGGCCTGCAGTGGAGCGCTCTCTGTCTCCACATGGGTGGCAAACTAGACCAGTCAGCCTCAAAGGTCCTTCGGGTTCCAAGGGCCAATAGCTCCAAGCTATGCAACCATCCCTTACTAGAGAAAATCTGATGATCCAAAATATCCTCTTCATCCTAACATAAGTGGCTGGGACCAATGGTTTGACACCTCATTCATGACCAATCCATTATGGTTCTGGCAAAAGAAAGGGAAAATTGTTCCCACTCACTCATAGTTGATGAAAATTAGCTCAATTACTCTCTTGAGGATAAGAATAGTTATCATATATATCTTCACTGAAACAGAGCCGGAAATGAGGTTAAACCTTTGCATTAGAGCAAACACAGAATTATTACCCACTCATATAAGCTTACTCCATTTTAGCTAACAAGGGGACCACGGATGTTTATCAGCAACTCAGAAGGAACACATTATGGAAGACGATCAATTGTTGTTCCACAGGTAGAGGTTAGAGAATGGGAGGAAGAGGCAGAGGTGGCCTCATGGAACCCAGAGGTGCGCTTTTGGCTCAGTCAGAAATCCACTATAGGAATGGGTCCAAGCACTATTCAGTGGAGAATACCGATATTAGCCTCTTGTGACAGTCTGTGACCATGTTTTATAGCATTTGACGTGGCCAAGGAACGCCTGGTTTTGTCTTTGGGCTGCCTGCTTTCCCAACTGAGATCCAACAAAAAAGATGCCACCTTGGGTCACCTCAAAGCTTCATTCCACCTCTGGATAATCTTTATGGCTGTTACTGAGACAACAAAGTTGTGCTTGCTTTTACTTGAAGTTCTTCTGTTGGTCTGAGGGAACTATCGTACTTCTTTTTAGTTTAGGGACCGAAGGAATCCCACGAGAGGCAGCCAATGCCCTCTTTCTTCTTGGACCCAAGATTCTAGGAGAGACAATCTATCCTCCCCAGACCCGACTCCCTCAAGCCAACCAGAGAACTCCCTGGCATGGCAATGGCATGTGCCAAGGAAGTCACTGTGACTAGACGCACAGCTTCAGACGTCTGTAAGAAACCAGGAGCCTCAGGTGTTTGTATCCTCAGCTCACCTGTAGGCCAGTCCAAATTCCTTCCATCTCAACATAAAGCCAAAAGCTTGGGGCTGAATTTTCGTGACCTCCTCTGGCAGCTGGAGGTCAGAGCACCAGGGTTCTATGGGTCCAAAGGCCTTTGGCTGGTGTAGAGCAGACAGATCTGTGACCACGTGGTGCCCAAGAGAGGAGCTGTGGGCACAGCAGCACCCTGGCCAGCCTTACCTGCTCTTCCTTTCCGCCGCTGCTCTTCTTGCTCCGTCAGGTACTCCCCAGTCTGATATTTTCGGCTCTTCTGCCGTCTCCGTTTCTTCCTCTTCACCAGGCCCTCCTCCTCATCTTCCTCCTCCTCTTCATTGGTATCCCACATTTGCCGGGCGGCCTCTGTCCTCCACGGCATCTCCCGGGCTCGCCACAGATGCCTGCGGCCCTGGCTCAGCAGAGTCTTGTCCTGGGCATGATGGCTGCGATACTGAGTATCCCGTTGAGTCTTTCTCACCTTTCGCCGCTTAGCTGGGGTGGGGGTCACCTCCTCCTCTTCTTCTGTGGGGAAGACCTCCTGGCTTCCCATGTCACTGTCTGCCATACCAGCAAAGGAGCTACAGATGCTTCCTGTGGATGGGACGTACAGAGGACGGTCAGGTACCTCTTCAAAGAACTAACTATGATGTTGGCATGAGTGACCTGGGCTAGGAAGTCTGAAGGTCTGGGTTCAAGTTCAGGCTGTGCCAATTATTAGTTGTACACTTTAGGAAAGTTCCTTCATTTCTGTGTCCTCTTCTATAAAACTGGCATACTGTTCTCTCCTACTGACTTCACCAGGGCTGCTCTGGGTCTTACATGAGATCTTTCACCCATAAGTGCTTTTGAGTCTTATATATGGATACATACAACTATCAAGTATTAAAAACATACACCCTTATTTATTTACAGTGTCATGGCACTTGGATCCATTTCACAAACTCTTGCTTAGCCCTTACAGAAGGCACCAAGCATCATGAGAGGAACAAGAGAGAGCCACAGGTCCCTGTGGTTGGGCAAAAGATGGCTGAGGGTAGGGGGCAGCCTGGCACCCCTCAACCCTTGCTCCCTCTGTGGCCTCACCAATCTTGCTGACAAGCAGAGCCATCACAAGAGTCCAGGAATAGTGAAGCAGAGTCCCTTTCCTGTGACAGGCAGTGCCATCAGGCCCCAATGCAATGCAGCCGTCCCTCTTCCCTTAATCTGACCCCATCTCCGGCTGAGCAGCCAGAAGTTCCGGGGTGGAGTTTTCTCCCTGGCCCCTCCCCCTCCCCCACAGCAGCTGTTCCTCACCCCTGGGCAGGCACTTCCCCTTCAGTTCCTGACCACCCCAGGATGATGGCACCTTTCCTGTCCTCCTGGGCCACCTTGCCAAGAGGTCATTTTTCTCTCCCCACTCTCCTTCGACTGTGCTAACAACAAAGGTACAATCCAAAATTGGCCTGGTTTCACACCACAGGAGATCAACACCTTCCTTGGAAACAGCTGTGAGACACTACCATCTTTCTCCCAGGGCCTGGCTGTTAACTCAACAATCCCCAGACCTTAGCGAGGTCAGCAGAAGAAAGACATGGTGTAGGGCGAACAGAACTGCCCTTGATCAAAGCTCCAAGCTGGTCAGACCATTTAAAGACAGCAGCTATCCAGTAAACTTTCCGTTGTGTGGACTAGGCAGGGTAAGAAGTGTTCTGGTTGATCTGATATCCTGGTTAACGCACAACCATCACAGAGATCACACAGGGATCACTGAGTTGCAAAGAATCAAATACAGTACAATGTGTTTAAGGCGAAAATGGGGCTGACTGTGATGTAATCACTCTTTGATGATTCAGAGGACACTTCAGGATTTTGTAAGATCCCCAGACCATCATCAGGAGGCCCAATTACCACCACACTGGACATGTGCTGAGGAGCCAGTTAAGAGAACACCAGCCGGCTGAGTTTCCATTGTGTCATGTCCCCCATTCCATCCAGCTCGCATGGGAATCCAGGTGAAGCGGGAAACCTTCTCTGGCCATACGTACCAACATAATGTCAGTAAAGGAGAATGGACGCTGGGAAGGAATATCGGTTCCAGGACCCTAGGATTGACTGGTACCATTCAGGATGCCAGAGGCGAGTCTGCTAGCCCTGACAACACAGCAGTTTCCTGATCTGGATGATGCCTGCCACAAAGGGCAGTACGATCAAGACCCAGAGGTTAAATATCTGGGCCTTACATGGGTCCTGGTGACCACGACATGCCCACACTCCGAGGAGAACCAGCTTTCTTGGGTGGCATGGGTCTTTCCTTTCCCCACCATCAGCTCTCAACAAAAGATGTCAAGTCCCTGCTCTGAAAAACTAAGCAAATAGTGCTAAAACCATGGGCAATGCCCCTGCTCCCACTGAGTTCTCTTGTCTCTGCACAGAGCCTTGGCACAAGGAAGCAAATTCCCAATTCTCTACCTGGGCCAAAAGCAACATTATTCAACCAGATGTTGTCCCTCTTTGTATGAAGCTGCCGAGATGGACCACGGCCTTGGTCTCACTCACCAGACTGACTGCGTGTCCGGGTGCTCAGAACGACTGGGATGAAGTCACGGAAACTGCTCTTTGCTTTCTTTTCCAAGGAACCTGCACACATGGTTTCAGGGCAGAAGGCAAAAACATCACAATCAGAGTCTGAAAACTGGAAAGGTCACCTGACAGGCTCAGGTGGGAAAACCAAGGAAGGTTTATTTGTTTTTGAGATAAAGTCTCACTATGTAGCCCAGGCTGGCCTCAACCTCACAGAATTCCTCCTGCCTCAGGCTCTCACTGGGATTACAGGCCCGACTTGGAGGGTTTATACTGACTCAACAGTCACCTGGGTTACTACAAACCACATACCTTATGCAGCTATCATACACCTATCTCCTGTAGGGAATGAGTGTGTCCTTTTGGGTTTTAGGGGGAGGGGTTGTCCTGTTTTATGAGACTAGGTCTCCCTATGTAGTTCAGGCTTTCCTTGAGTTCACTTTGTAATCTAGGCTGGCCTCAAACTCACACTGATCGCAAGTACTAGGATTCCAGGTGTGCACTATGCATCCAACTGTCCTGTTTTGTTTTGTTTTGTGTTGTTTGAGACAGGGTCTCACTTTGTAGCTCAGGCTGGCCGAGCTCACTATGTAGCCCAGGCAAACCTTGAACTCAGCAATCCTCCTGCCTTTGCCTCCCAAGTGCTGGGATTACAGGCATGAGCCACAACACCCGGCTTGCTTTGTTTTTTTAAAATTTAATTTAATTTATTGGTACATTATATATACACATCACAATTACACTCCACATTGAGAATTTGTACCAGTATATGACATAACTTAATTCTCATTTTTCCTCTTCCCCTACCCACCTTACAATCCCTGGCCTCTATATGCACAAGCTTTGTTTCCTTTTTCTTTTTTTTTTTTTTTT
>PVIC010016850.1:0-33453 GCA_004025085.1 Thryonomys swinderianus
GCACTGGAGGTATTTGAAATATTTCTTCTAAATCATCGTTTTTGTGCTGTGGACTATACTCCATCCAGTGCCTATCCTGGTGAACTGGAGGTATATGAAAATATTATTTATAAAGCAAAAGATTTGACCCACTGCTTTTTAGTTCTTTGAAAGAGGGGGGAGTAGTTTAATGGGCAAATCAGGACACTCTTGCTGGAGATCACCTCTGGAGAGATAATTGGTTGGAGATTTTGCCTTGTGCATCAGGCAGAAAGAACTCTGAAGTATTTTATCACCTTTTTAGTCACTTTAGGTAAAGCCCTGACAAGTCCAGGCTGAGAGTTGGGTTGGACTGTCATGCCTTGATCATGCTCCCCAGGAAGACCAGCACACGCATGTAATGAACAAGGGTACTTTTATTAGCACAGCATACAGTGGGTCTACCAATATTAGATTAGAGACCCAGAAGATTGGGTACCATCCCCTTTTAAGAGCATTTCAGGTTACATACAGCAGGGGGACCTAAACCTTTTAGTGACTGGCTAAAAGTTTGATCTATCATACTTATCTGGTGGTCATTGGTAGAGGAGGAACAGGAAATACAGTCATCTTGTGCCAGGGCTAACAAAGGAAATCTTTGGCGGGAACAGTTCTGACAGTTACCTCTTGTAAGTTATGTGAGCTATGTCCCCTCAGGCTTACCAGATCTCTGTTACTTAGCAACAAGTGATCTTATCAGTTTGCTTAGTTTTTCAGGGAAACTTAAACAATTAGCACAATTAGCAAGTTGTCACAAGTTGTCTTTACAGATCATATATCACATTTGCACAGGATGTTTTTACAAAGTACAAAGTTTGTTCACAGTGTAAATATCAGATAAGAGTGATTTATAAAATGAAGATCTTTGGTTCCAACAGGACCAAAAGTCTGCCACGACCCAGCGTTAGATGGCAGACTTTGTATTCCCAATGCTGGAGCACTACATCTGTTGGTATCCCTCTACCAATCTTATTTTGAACTTGTTGATCATTTGAAACTTATAATTTTAGTCATAGTTCTTAAGTCAGTAAAGACACCCTTACTTACCTTATATGTGCATTTAAGGAAGAGAGAGGTTGTCTAGAGTCCTATTTTGTTTATCTATCATGTAAAGACACATATACAGATCTGGCGGACAGTTGTTCCAAGTCCTTAACATGGCTCCCTGAAAAGAGTGGCCTGACTACAAAGGAATTTTAAACTCCCAGTTAGGTGGAAAGAGATTTAAAGGGAGCTCTTTAATTTACTACCAAACAGAGAAAATCTTGATAAAGTTTAAGTCATTTAAAACATGTAGGCATTACCATATAGCATTATAAAAGTCCACAGTTAAAAGGTTTTTTTTTAATGTCATCTAATATTAACAAATATTTTTGTCTACATAAATCATGGAACCAATACCTAGGGGAGACAAGGTTTGGGTAGATTTATTTATATGTGCCACGTGGGATCCTATCTTGCTGGTAGAGAAAGAGATCCAACCACATAACTCATAACAGAGGCTCATGAAAGGGTTTTGCCAGCATCACTCAGAATGCTCTGAGGCAGGGCACATCTGGTGATCACTGGCAAGATTTCCCTTACACCTCACTGAGGAGTTTTAGGTATGGACAAGATGTGGAGATTCTCTCTTGATTACCTGGACAAGTGGTCAGGAGCCAGTTTCTTCTGGGAAACCTTCAGAACCCACCAAAGAGTGGCCTTGGCCAGGGTTCCTCAATTGTTGCCCCAGTTCCCAATGATTCCATGCAATCAGAGATCCGTCTCTGAAAGGAATCCAATTGCTTATTTGGTCAACATTCCACCCACAATTGCAGGTGGGGATTCACCAGAGGGCAACTGGAGAAACCTGTCCTCTGCTTTAAGAGTGGGAGCCATCCTAGTGGCATTTAACAGCTGGCTGAATAATCACTGTTTGTTTAAAATTCTATAAGAGACAGAAAAAGCCTGAAGAGATCTATCCTACAGCATTTTAAGCAACAACCCAGTACAAAAACAACATATACAGCATAAGATTAAAACATAGTTTTAACAAAGGACAACATATTATTATAGGTAGAAACGCTAGACATACATAGGCAGAGAGATAGGGCTGGCTCTTGAAAGACTTACAAGACAAAAGGAGATCAGATAGCAGTGACCTACAGGCCTCATTTTCCTAGGATGAAAGGTCAAAGATCCAGATCCAGATTCTCTTTGGAATGCAGTAATTGCAAGTTCCCCCAGATAATGGGCCAGTACTTTGAACCACCTGGAGGAGTCTCCTGACAAGAAAGACCCTCTAGGGCTTGACTTCTCGTTGGATCCTATTCAATCAAAGTTGTTGAAGTAACTGTGTTCATCACTGACCCATTGGTTAGCCATGGTTTGCCCATTACTTTAAGATCTTATTGGAAGCCCTTACTGTACTCATTGGTCAATTGTAACCTGTCTACCTTTTTTGAATCTTATTGGTAGCCCCCTATTTCAGACCCACCTCACCTTGTGGCTTTGCTCCATAAAGGCCCTCTAAAAAGTGAGGCAGGTGGGTTACCCACGTTCCAGGTTCCCCCTTCTGTCTCTCTTAAGGCAGAAGATTTCTCTCTCAAAATTTTCCTACTCAAACCTCTGTTGTTCCTAAAATCCGTTCTTTGATTCCTAGAGAACACGAACTTGGGTTTCAGATGGGGAGTTAGGCCTTAACTCTCCTGCATCAATATCATAAAAGAAATAAACAGTTTGCAAACATTTAAGGCTACAATTTAGAATTAAGAACCTTTTGAAACAAATACTAAAACAAGGATCAGAATCTATAGAATAAAAGTTAGAGTTTAGGAAGCAAAGTTACAACCTATGGAGAAAAAGACCAACCTTTTTAGCATATCTGAAGGAAAGAAAACTCTTACCTCTGTCCAATGATCTCGGGGAACCTCCAATATGATGCAGGAGAGTTAAGGCCTAATTCCCCACCTGAAATGTGAGTTTGTGTTCTCTAAAAATCAAAGAATGAATTTTAGGAATGATGGAAGTTTGCGTAGGAAAATTTTATTGGAAAGAAAGCTTCTGCCTAAGATAGACAGAAGGGGGAACCCAGAAAAGTGGATAGCCCAGAATGGCCTCTTTTAGGGGGTATTTATGGAACAGAGCCACAGGTGAGGCAGGTCTAAAGTGGGACAAAATTACAGTCAAATAGTAACATTGCAAATACAATAGCTTATAACATTGGTACAATGAGAAATCACACAAAATAGACAGCCCATGAACTCTTTCCCCAGGAAGTGAGTCCAAGTCTTAGCTCTCCAGCCCAAGAGATTGGAGCCCACTTTAGAAGATCAAAGCTATTGTTTATCCTCTAGGGAGGGCTGATTGTTTATCCTCTAGGGAGGGCTGGCACCCTCCTTAGAGCATCTGGGGATGCCAATTTAGAATATCAATGACAGCTGTTTTACATGGGTGGGATACTTTCCCCTCAGGCAACACTAACTTCCAAATTGGCTTCCTTGCTTCCTTCCAGAGGGCCAGTCCTATCTGCCTACCACATGTCTAGCTCACTTTTCTACCTATAATAGTAGCGTAAGTGAAAAGCTTAGTAGAAGAAATCTTTAGAAGACAAGAAGATGGAAAATCACAATTGAAAGTTTTCATACTGAGAGACACACAAAATTCCAAGTCTAATGGGTGATTAGTGACCTCTAGAACCTTCACTGTGAAATTGCAGAATAGACAAGAATCTGAAAACTCAAACATTTTCTTTATTTTTCTTTTTCTTATGAAAGACCAAAAATCAGGATGGCATTGGATCACTCGGCAACTATTTTGGCAACCAGAAATCAAAACTATGAGGACAAAAAACTAACCTAGAATTCTCTATCTATAGGGGTTAGACATGGTGGCTCTCACCTGTAATCCCAGCTCTCGGGAGGCAGAGACAGGAGGATTGCTGAGTTTGAGGCTTGCCTGGGCTACCTAGTGAGTTCAGGACCAGCCTGAACTACAAAGCGAGACCCTGTCTCAAAAAAACTAAACAAACAAACAAAGCTCTTGATTAAGTGTTAAAGTAAAATAAAAACATTTGGGCCGGAGGGTTAGCTCAGTGGTTCCGGTGCCTGCCTCGCAAGCGCAAGGTCCTGAGTTCCATCCCCAGTAACCACATATAATGCTGGGCGTGGAAACTCACGCCCACCAACAATCAACACCGCATACCACAATGCTGGATATGGTGCCTCACGCCTGTAATCCCAGCACTCGGGAGGCAGAGACAGGAGGATTGCTGAGTTCACGGCGGCTTGCCTGGGCACCATAGTGAGCTCAGGGCCAGCCTGAACTACAAAGCGAGACCCTGTCTCAAAAAAAAAAGCAAAATAAATAAATAAATAAATAAATAAATAAATAAATAAATAAATAAATAAAAAAAAATAAAAACATTTACTGATACTGTAACATGAGAGGGGGACCTTTTTTCCCAATACCTGTTTCTGAGAAGGCTGCCAGAGGATATATTCTACCAACACAAAGTTAAAAAACAGGAAAACAAAGGAATCAGAAGTCAGGTAATCTTACATAATAAAGAAGCTTAACAAATCTGCAGTAGAATGATAGGAGGAATCCTCAAGGGGAAACCAGGAGGCAGGACTTGAAAACAAATAGGATTTTCTAACAAGCTGAAAGACACCAGGAAGGATTTTGTCAATGGCTTGATAGACCTTAATGTGACTTACTAAATTTAGATAACTGACAGAGAATTTCAGATTGAGTTGGTGACAAGCATATGAAACTAATATGTAAAAAATAAGTATTAACTACAAGTAAATTGAAGTATTTTTACAAGAAAAACTTAGCATACTATGCCTCTTGGTTCATCTATAAATAGCATTGTATAGCCAGAAAAATATTAAATATTAGTCTAACTGAAATTGTGTTATGTCTTTATTGAGAGGCCAGAAGAGGGCAAGACTTCATCTACAGGAGAGGAAAAACAAACAGACAAACAAAAACAAACAAGGCCATCAAGGAATATAGTATTTTTTTTTTTTGAGACAGGGTCTTGCTTTGTATTTCAGGCTGGCCCTGAGCTCACTATGTAGCCCAGGCAAGCCTCGAACTCAGCAATCCTCCTGCCTCTGCCTCCCGAGTGCTGGGATTACAGCACCACGCCCAGCACTGTGGTATGTGGTGTTGATTGCTGGTGGGCGTGAGTCACCACACCCAGCACTGTATTGGTTACCGGGATCGAACTCAGGACCTTGCTCTTGAGAGGCAGGGACTGGAACCACTGAGCTAAATCTCCGTCCCAGGAATAGAGTATTCTTTTTTTTGTTTGGTTTGTTTTTTTTTTTTTTTGAGACAGGGTCTCGCTTTGTAGTTCAGGCTGGCCCTGCGCTTACTATGGAGCCCAGGCAAGCCTCCGCGAACTCAGCAATCCTCCTGCCTCTGCCTCCTGAGTGCTGGGATTACAGGCGTGAGCCACCATGCCCGACACTGTGGTATGTGGTATGTGGTATTGATGGCTGGTGGGCGTGAGTCACCACGCCCAGCATTGTATGTGGTTACCCGATCGAACTCAGGACCTTGTGCTTGCGAGGCAGGCGCAGGAACCACTGAACTAAATCTCCGGCCCAGGAATATAGTATTCTTAAACCTTCAGGCACTGAGTAACAGCAAAGCTGTAGCAAAAGAAGTAACCATATGAATCTGCACATATTGTCACGGGAATTGTAAAGTCCTCAAATGGAGGATTGCCTTAGCCAAACGTCGTTAGTAGATGTTAGTAGTTTCTCCTCATACCCTTCATTTTGTAAAGCTGTTTCTTTTACCTAGCAGAGTTTTGTTCCCCTGAACGCATTATTTTTGCTAATATTGTTAAATCACCTTCCTTTATTGCTTGCTTCCTGCCTTTACTCCTATGATGTAACATACCCACTTATTAGCAGATGGTGACTTTACTGCTCCCTCCCCCTCTCCTCATAAATCTATTAGAATTACCACTTTCCCCAATTTAAAAAGTAAGCTATTGTAACCTTGGTAGCTAGCTAGACCCTGATAAACTTCAGCTAGCCCATTTGCAGGTGTGCAAATGGAATGAGTGGTCTCAAATTGATTGTCAAACCTCTCTGCCATCTATAAAACTGGATGGAAAACTGAAAAGAGTCAGTTTAGGAGGGACTCATTTGCCTTGTGGCTGACCCTTTGCTAGCAAATAAAAGTTCTTTATTATTTATGCCAAGTTCCAAGTCTCTCAAGTACTTTCAAATTCCCTTTCGCCATTACAATATAAACATGTAGAAATAAGTCATAGAATAAATAGCATCTATTAGTTGAAAAGAGTTCCTGCAGAAAAATGGAAATTTGGAAGAGCAGAGGTGCCAAGTAGATTCCTGTTTTTCATTAAAATCTGTTTCTGTTTTCTTAAAACTATGTTCATGTGTAGCTTTTAAGCATTTATTCAAATTAAAAATAACACCCAATAAAATTATTTTCTCATTATCATCTATACACTTCCCACAAAGAATCTGAGGGGTCATATCAAAAGATGTATACAACAACAAAAAAAGATAAACATAGGAGAAAACCAAGAGAAAGAAGTTTCTTAAATTTCAAATTCATGGTTACATGTTGTTACTATTACTTCAACTGAAAGAGATGAAAATAGAACCAGCTACCCTGATCTTGTTGAGATTTTTCTTTAATATTGCTCTGTTTTTGTGAGAGGAAGTCCATAATTCTTTGTGAATGTAACAAAAGACTTCTCATACTTCCCAGGGCAAAAAACTAGGGAGCAAGAGGGCCGGAGGATTAGCTCAGTGGTTCTGGCACCTGCCTCGCAAGCGCAAGGTCCTGAGTTTGATCCCCGGAAACCACATACAATGCTAGGCATGGAGACTAACGCCCACCAGCAATCAATACCACATACCACAGTGCCGGGCGTGGTGGCTCACGCCTGTAATCCTAGCACTCAGGAAGCAGAGACAGGAGGATTCTGAGTTCGAAGTTTGCCTGGGCTACACAGTGAGCTCAGGGCCAGCCTGAATTACAAAGCGAGACCCTGTCTCAAAAAAACAAACAAACAAACAAAAACTAGGGAGCGAGAAAATTGTTTCACACTCACAGTTTGGAAGCCCATCTACTTTTCAAAAGTGAGACCATCTCCTTAATCTTTACATAGTCTATTTCTCCCTCAGGAAAACCACACTAAAGAGAGGCAGGTCTTTTTCCTGTGTTTGAGGTGTTTTAAATTACATATTCATAAATGGAATATCTGTGCTAATGCTCCCGATCCCAGGGGAATTTTTGCAAATAAGAGCATTTGTGAACTGATTCCTCTGAGATAACCACTTTCTCTGCTCCAGTGCTGTTCTGTTTGTCTGTGTAACAGCCTAGTTTATATTTTCTAACATTTACACTTGTTCAACTAGAAGTTTAAGAAACTGCAAACATCCCAAGTCAGAGATTTGGATATGAATACTTTGGGGGGGGGGGTTCTGTTTGTTGTTTTTGGTTCTAAGATACTTCATTTTATTTCCTAGCATGTGTAGGCTTCACAGATAGCTATAATTTACCTAAAAGGAAATTGAACAATAGGTTGAAAAGTTTTTTTAGTGGTGTGGAATCTACATTTGTTTAAAAAAAAAAAAAAAAGAGAAGAGCAAATATAGAGGACCAGAGGACACCAGGAGGCGTTTGAGTGAAGGTCAGCAGGTGCTGGGGCTGGAACCTAAGGCTGTGGAGGTTGCTGGGCCTGAGATCTGCCAGCTTGGGTATCAGCATCGTGAAGGCTACAGTGGAAGTGGGGTATAGACAGAGCGTGGGAGCACAGAAAGGAGAGGAGAGCCCCAGACTGAGGCCTGAGGCAATAGAAAACTTAAAGACAGGCCAAACAAGGTGCTGGTACCTGGGAAGCAGGAGGGAAACGGGACCGTGCTGCTGGGGAGGCCAATGGCAGGTCTCCGTGTTTCATGAATAGAGCACTGTTGGACCGCCCATGCCCAAGGGTGGGTGCTGGCAACTGTCCCAAGTGACGCAGGAGAGCGGGGCCTAGCTCCCCACCTGAAACGTGAGTTCGTGTTCTCTAAAAATCGAAGAATGTGGGCCGGAGGGTTAGCTCAGTGGTTCTGGCGCCTGCCTCGCAAGCGCAAGGTCCTGAGTTCGATCCCCGGTAACCACATATAATGCTGGGTGTGGAGACACGCCCACCAACAATCAACACCGCATACCACAATGCCGGACGTGGTGACTCACGCCTGTAATCCCAGCACTCGGGAGGCAGAGATAAGAGGATTGCTGAGTTCACGGCGGCTTGCCTGGGCGCCATAGTTGAGCTCAGGGCCAGCCTGAACTACAAAGTGAGACCCTGTCTCAAAAAAGAAAAAAAAAAAAATCGAAGAATGAATTTTATGAAGGACGGAGGTTTGAGTAGGAAAGTTTTATTAAGAGAGAAAGCTTCTCTCTCAATAAAAGACAGAAGGGGGAACCTGGAAAGATGGGTAACCCTCCTATCTCACTTTTTAGAGGGCTTTTATGGAGCAAAGCCATGAGGTGTAAGGAGGTCTGAAGTGGGACAAAACTACAATCACCCAGTAACACTGCAAATACAGTAGCTTAGGTAACATTGGCCCAGTGAAAAACCTCAGAAAATAGACAAATCCATGATTAACCAGTAAGATTACACCAAGTATAACTGCTCAGGTAATACTGACTAAGTGGGGTTCCAATGAGAAATCAAGTCGTAGAGGGTCTTTTTTGTCAGGAGATTGCTCCAGGTGGTCCAAAGTCCCGGCCCTCTATCTGGGGAATTTGTAATCACTGCATTCCCAGGGAGGGGATGGATCTGGATCTTGACCCTCCAGCCTGGGAGAATGAAGCCTGTACATCACTGCTATCTGGAAGTGTAGTTTCTCACTGATGGTGTTCACCTTTGGAAGGATGTCTTTTCTGCAAGTCCTTCAAGGGCTGGCCCTATCTATCTGCCTACGTATGTCTAGTTGGCTTTTCTACCTATAATACAAGCACATCAGGAAACACTGTGTGAGGCTGGTAATTAGCTCAGTGTTAATTGCAATTCTGTTCCAAAAAGACAGGGTCTGAAAGAGCAGTGAGCCTGGGGTTCATTTGTGTTAGGGTTGATTACCCAGGGCAGTGAGAGGAGACAAAAGCAAGCAAGAACAATAAAGGCATTTTCCAGGATTACAGTAATCATCCATTGTAGAACCTAGGCAGAAAGGAACATAGTAAAACATAAGAGGATCCACTGATATTTTAAATTGGTATAACATTAACTATCCTTTGGACATAAATATATACGAATCTTTATACCTTTCCTAAGGATGCATTTCTAAAAGCACAATTGTTCATTGAGAAGGCAGGGCTATCAATGCTTTCAGAAAGCTTGTACCTTCTGAAACTGCCTAGCGAAGTATACCACTGCCTTTCTCAGAAACCTTGAGGCACATTCACTCTAATTTGTGGGATGGTTGGGTTAATACTGAAACAGCATCATCACTAAAGCTAAGGGAACTGCATCCCATCCTATCCATCCCCGCCCATGCCGCCCTCTTTCCTGATCTCTTTGCCTTTCATTGGTACAAATTAACCTTTTCTCCATTGAGCAATTCTGCTTCAATTCAAAGTCCCTTAAGTGGCTACATTTTATTCAACAGGAAATTGGAGCAGTATTTTAAATGATAGCCACAAAAGAGATGAAAAGTCAACAAAGAGTGGCTATGAATTTAATAAAGAAGTAATTTGAGGTGATTTTTTAATTTTTTTCTTGTAGTTAATTTAAGTCATCATTTTTCTAAGAGCTCTAATTGCGAGGTCTTCATGTCCAGAGCTTATTCCTAAGTCAGAGGAACAATGCAATATGTGTGTCACTCCACGCATGGATTTCTGAAATATTTTGGTAAAATGTAATATAGCGACATCCCTCATATTGGTATATTGCTCCTACCAGTGACTGGCAGTGCTAGCACTTAAATAGCTTGAGAAAAAGATCTTCCTTCCTT
Organism: Thryonomys swinderianus; assembly: GCA_004025085.1. Lineage (NCBI taxonomy): Eukaryota > Metazoa > Chordata > Mammalia > Rodentia > Thryonomyidae > Thryonomys > Thryonomys swinderianus. Next base: position 9,996 of record PVIC010016850.1, read on the forward strand.
CAGATTCTGCACTGACTGTGAAATTTTAGGATGACAGGCACAGAGCCCCTTATGAATATAAATCTTTTAAAGAATTGAAGACTCAGGTCACAGCAGCTAAGGTGCATATCTCAGGAAATGCAGCTTGGCCGTAATTAAATTCTACACAAAGCCACCATTCTGAGCCAGCTAGCATGGGTCTTGCTGTCCCCACATAGATAAAATCCCGCAGAGTGGCAGAGAACGATGGGGTCCCTGGGCGTGAGTGGAGACAGAACATCGGTAACCTCATTGCAGATGTCACAGGCAAGATGTCTGCCTTTTACTGAAACTAAGAAAATCTTGTTTTTGAAGACTGTAAGTCACTAGTGGTTACTATATATGTGGTTCCAGAGAAATCGATTGTCAGTCATATCAGGAAAACTGTGGTTTAAACATGCAGCCCACATTTCTGCACATGTGCACACGTATACACACACACACACAGTGTATACACACTTCTCTCGATATCCACTCACCCCAGTTACCACCTACAAGCCCACTTCTTGCAGCACTGTGGTGACATTCCTGAACTCTGACCTTTCGGGGTTGCTGCCTGTCCTGGGGCACACGTGGCCTGGACTGTCTCCAGAGACACCCCACCTCCTGCAGGGCAGCTGCAGAAGTCACAAGTGCTTCTTGGCCACCATAGGCACCAGCCTACCAGCTGGGCTGAACCTGGCCAAGAAGATTTCTCATGAGAAGCCCCCCAGAGATTTGATCGGTCACTGCTGTGGATCCCAGTAGCCAAGAGATCACTGAGGACTGGCTCCTCTTCAGATCATGGGAAGAAAATCAGTGGTATTGACATTTTAAAGCTGTAATTAATTTAAAAGTGTAGTGACACCCTGCTGCCGATTGATATCCTCAGGCACCAAGGCCATCTTGAGGAGATGGCTTTCGCTCGTGGCTGTGTTTCACCTTTGCCCCTTGGAAGCTCTTGGTGTGCGGACCCTCTCTAATGGGTCTTCTCTTCCGTAGCTTCACCTACTTAAGAGAATGCCTTCAGCCAAGTTATTTTTAATACACTAAAAGGTTTAATTTATGCTAGTGAGGCATAAAAGGGTAAACTGCTTAGAAATAGACTTAATTATTCCATAAACCACTCGAATAGGCACTGATTTGAGGGTAATTTTCCTGGCTCTAGTGGTGAAATTTTAAACCTAGATTTACCAAGATGACAAGCAATCTACTACTACAATAAGCAAACAGCTTCTAAAGCTAGATAATGCTGAGAATAATACAAGATGAGGTCAGTAAGCTCTAGGACGTTAAGACACAGAACACATCCTTAAACACTGCAACAAAGTAACCCCTTTTCTCTCCAAAAAGCCTTACTCCATCTGAATAACATCCTGTCTAAAATGATACCACACTGAATGGTATCCCCTAAGAGGCAGAAGGAAAATTTCGATGTCCGGTGTGGCTCAGTATAACATCTACACAGCGAATGCCCTGTGTTTCTTCACCAACTCGGCCCCCACAACAAGATTCAGACCTCCAAGTCAACTCAAGTAAAGACTTCAGTGTTGCAAAGTCCAAACTGAACTTAAAAAGAGAACTTTCTGAAGTACAACGTGCTTCCATAGTGTGCAATATATGCATGCAAGTGGCCAATGATGCCTTTATTTCACTGACACTCAAGAAGTGTATTAGAAATTAAAGTAATTAACATCTTTTCCTGCTCTCCATTTCCCTCCTACTACTGAGAATAGAAAAGTCCCTTAACAAGTCCATCTGCGGGAGATGGACTTCTTGTTACCATGGAAACATGCTGCTGAACACAAAGGGCCCAGAGCAGAGAGGACAGAGAGGATCAGTGCATCCTCCAACCCGTGAGAAGGGAACTGAAGACTATGGATGCCTTCCTATGACTGTATTTTTGAAAACATATTTTTAAAAAATCTCCAAGTTGGGGATTTAGCTCAAGTGGTACCCCTCTTCTACCTTGGAAGCACAAGGGCCTGAGTTTGATCCCCAGTTCCACCAAAAAAACAAAAACCAAAACAAAAACAACTTCAAGCTGTTTTCATCTCAAACTAATTGAAACTTATTAAGATCAGGGAACTCTCACACCTGTGCCTAGCAGCATGCTATTGGCTAGGTAGATTTTCTTGATGCTTATGATGTGTGATTTTTCTTTTCTTTTTTTTTTTGAGACAGGGTCTCGCTTTGTAGTTCAGGCTGGTCCTGAGCTCACTATGTAGCCAGGCAAGCCTCAAACTCGGCAATCCTCTTGTCTCTGCCTCCTGAGTGCTAGGATTACAGGCGTGAGCCACCATGCCTGGCATTGTGGTATGTGGTATTGATTGCTGGTGGGTGAGAGTCACCATGCCCAGCATTGTATGTGGTTACTGGGATCAAACTCAAGACCTTGCGCTTGTGAGGCAGGCACTGGAACCACTGAGCTAAATCTCCGGCCCAGATCCATCCTCTTTTAAAACAGAACAATCAATGTGATACAAACCTATCCTTCTACGTGAAAGCAGCTCCCTTGCACACTCGTGTGAACAGATCAACGCTATCATTCTAATGCCATTCTCTGGGATGGAAAGAGGCAGTTCAGGAGAACTATTAATCGCTTTCTCTGAAAACAAGCTGCCTGGATCTAAAGCACTGCTGTGAGTATTTACCAGCTAAGCAACCTGTGCTCTTTGGGTTCTCGTCTACAGACCAGAAGAGGTTGGAGCAGCACTGTCTCTGTGGCAAGGAAAAGGGCTTAACATGGGGCTGTACTTAGACTCTGCCTTGAAAATCAGAAACTCTTTGTAAGTGTGATTATTATCCATTCCATACACCACTGCTTATATAACCAGCCTATTACATTTCTGTTTTGTACCCATATAAATGTGACTATACAACTCACATAAGGAGCACATTGGTATATATTAGTTTGAATATTGCATAGTCAATATGGGTCAGTGCCTTTCCACCATGATGCTTCTGCCTGGCCAAAGGCCCAAAGCAGCAGAGCCAACCAACCACGGACCGCAACCTCTGAAAGCATGAGTGGAAGTGAATCTTTCTTCCTCTGGGTTTTCTCAGGTCTTTGGAAATGTTGACAGAAAGCTAACATGAGGGCCAGAGATTTAGCTTAGTGGTTTTGGCGCCTGCCTAGCAAGCGCAACGTCCCTAGTTCAATCCCCGGTAACCACAATCATACTGAGCATGGTGATTCCCGCTCACCAGCAATCAGTATTACATACGACAGTGCCAGGCATGGTGGCTCATGCCTATAATCCCAGCACTTGGGTGGCAGAGGCAGGAGGATTGCTGAATTCATGGCTTGCCTAGGTGAGCTCAGGGTAGCCTGAACTCCAAAATGAGATCCTGTCTCCAATAAATAAATAAATAAATAAAAATTTAAAAATAGGGCCAGAGATTTAGCTCAGTAGTTCCGGCGCCTGCCTCGCAAGCGCAAGGTCCTGAGTTCAACCCCGGTAACCACATACAATCATACAATGCTGGCCGTGGTGGCTCACCCCAACCAGCAATCAGTGCCACATACCATAGTGCCAGGCATGGTGGCTCGCGCATGTAATCCCAGCACTGGGGAGGCAGAGACAGGAACATTGCTGAGTTCGAGGCTTGCCTGGGCACCATAGTGAGCTCAGGGCCAGCCTGAACTACAAAGCAAGACTCTGTCTCAAGAAAACAATAAATTAAAATAAAAAAATAACATGAAGACCATTACCTGCTGCTCGCCCCAGATGTGCCTAGCAGCCCTCTCATCCACCAGCCAGTTCTCCATAGCTCCTGCCTGTCCTTCCCCATCCTCGCACTTCCCTTCAAGTTTGAGTACTGCATAGTCAGTATGGGTCAGTGCCTTTCCACCATGATGCTTCTGCCTGGACAAAGGCCTAAAGCAACAGAGCCAACCAACCACGGACTGCAACCTCTCACTTCCCTTCAAGTCTGCAGTCCCACGGGGAAGAAGGCAGCCTTTCTACCGCAGGCAGCTGCTCTAGCAGGGCCTGATCCCCCAAATTGTGGCTGGCCACAATCACATTTGCATCCGCTAGGGGGCGCTGCAGCCCCGAGGGCGGTGGAGCGGCCAGAGGACAGCAGATCTTGACAGAGGCCTCCAAAGGTCAGCAAGCAGCAGGTGCTCCCACTGCAGGACTCCTTAATGACTGGGCATCCCGACTATAAACTAAATCAGTGGTTACAGTCTTCCCACAAAAACACACTCGGCTCAGATGGCTTAGAAGCGAGCTCTTGTGAATATTCAAGGAATAGATAATTTCAGGTTTGAGCTAGTGCTTTCAAAGACACGACACCAGGGGACACCTGCCAACTTGTTTTATGAGGCTTGTGCACTGGACGCCAAAACTAGACACGACCATTATAAGAAAGCTAAATTCCAGGCCACCTAGGGGAAGGGGAGCAAAAATTTCTCCATAAAAGAGCAGTGAGCCAGATGGAGAAAGGTATGGGAAGGACAATGCACACTGCCACGCCTGTTCAGAGATGCAGAACTGGTTCAACATTCACAGAGACCATCGACTTGGCTTAACAGGTGCAGAATAAGCACAAATAAAGTTCAGAAGCAATTCTGATTTTTAAAAACTCTTACCAAATTTGACATAGGAAGGCACTTTTTTGAATCTCACAAAGTTTATTTTTAAAAAATAGCCAGCTTATTGGCAGAACATTAAAGGATATCCTTAAAAAATCAGGAAACAAATGTCCACTCTATTCTTTAGAGACTTTCCCAGCACAAGGCAAGAAAAAGAAATATAAAATATAAAGCCTGGAAAGAATGAAATCTTCTGCTCTTTGCTAATATGGTTATCTACACAAAAATCCGAAAGACTGTGTACACAAAAGTTAATGTTAATGAACTGCGTGAGCTTACAGGATGTAAGATCAATGTAAAATAACTAGTCAATTCTGCAAGCCAGCTACAAACAAAAAGCAATTTAAAAGAATATACTCCTGGGATTCTACTTCTGATAATGGCAGAAAAGGTGAATTTAATTTGCACTAGCCATCATACTTAAGATAAACAGAAAATCTGTGCAAAATATGTAATATCTTACAGTTTGGAGGACAATAAAATGGTAAAAGTTTCTAGGAAGAGGGGCAGAAAGTAATAAACCACAAAGGTTTCCTAAAGGACTCAGGGAGGTCTGACATAAAGAAGGTGAAAGCCCTGGGCCTGCAGAACACAGTGAGGGTCCTGTGGGGAGGGGGGGGGCAGCAGGCAGAAGGGGGCTATATGAGTTTGCCTTATTCTAGCCCTGTACACTCGCAGTGTTCATATCTGTGTTTTATCTAGTGAGAGTGAGGCCACTACTAGTTCGTAATGGATATTAAAAACAAATTAAAAGATTTGTTTACAATTATAACTCCTCAGAGAAATACTAAAAAGACTCAAATAAGTGGGAAAAACAGGAATATGATTCAATTTTGTGACGACATCAATTTCATCACCCCTGGAAGTGATGGCCATGGTTGCAAAAGCTTTTGGTACCTAGAGGACTTGGGATTGAGTTTGGCACCCACCTGTGCCCACGCTGCCCATGCAGGGCTGGGGCCACTGGAAATGCACAATGTACCTGCTGGTGCGCTGGGCCCTGGCCAAATCCTAGTGCCAAGGAAAACCTCTTCAAGTGTAATGTGTGCATTTAGGATACTGCACACACACACACACACACATGCATGCACACACACACACACACACACACATAATATGTTAAGCATTGAAATGTTAAGGATAAAACTCAACCTTTGGAGGAGACCTGATGAGAATCTACTTAATGTGGGGAAGGATTTCTTAACACAAACAATAAAAGAAAGCATCTGACTACCTTCCTTTGTTTAAAACTTTTTGCATCTTACCCATCAAAGACATCATTAAAACAGAGAAACAACACTGGGTGACCCTTGCAATACACCTGAAAAAATACTACAGATAAGAATGGCCATGATAAATACTCAATAGAGTAGTCAAAAGACAAGCATAAGAATTTCACAAGAGAACATCTGTTGTACTAATTTCTGAAAAGGTATCAGCTACTCAATCTTATTAGGCCAGAATATTTTATGATATGTGTGTGCATACATATATACTGTTTGACACCCACAACATCAGAAATGTAAAGTTTGTACTTATCATAATCAAGGATGTACAAAACAGAAACAGTTACACACTGCAAGCACGATTATCAGAATGGCTCCTGGGGAGAACACCTTGGTGTCCCTGCTCTGGTCACACACATACTTTCCATGCAGCCTCCTGTTCCAAGGATGGGAACCAACCAGAAGCTTGAGAGGTGACAGTACAAGCCACTGCAGGAGCAGCTTGGCAGCTCACTCATGACAGAAAGGGGAATCTCGAGGTCAGGCAGGAGCAGAATAAACACATCGATATTAGTGTGGTGATACAATGGGACATCACACCATGATAAAGAGGAAACTAGATAGATCTTCATGGGCAAATCTCAAACACACACATGAGAGAGAAAATGGAAAGGAATACCGTGCACAGAGCAGCAGAAACATTCATTCATGATCCATGCATGTGACTGAAACTGAACAAAGAAGCAGGGACTCACCGTGTCCTGGAGACTTAGACCCACACATGGGCACAGAAGGGCAGCCAGAGGGGCAGAGGAATCTCAAAGCAGTGGGAGCAGTGCCTTCTTACACTGTATGGTGCACATGGGATGTTTCTCTTGTTCCTATCATGCTTACTTTGTTTATTATATGTTCACAATTCATAATAATTGTAATCATTTTGGGGAACTCACACACACACACACACGCACACACACACACATCTTGATCACTTTTAATTCCAACTGTCCTCTCCACTTTCTTCCCCAGATCACCTTCCTCATCTTCAAAAATTCTACTTTTTTCCTACCATTTCTCCTTTATTTTGCTTAATTCACTCATAATTGAGTCTCTCATACAAAAGAAAGATGTGGTATATCTAACCTTTTGTGTCGGACTTATTTCATTTCACGATATGGCCTCAAGCGTCAACTATTTTCCTACAAACAGCTCAAATCGATCCTTCTGGTCAAACAGTACTCGATTTTCTTTATCCATTCATCTGTTGCTGGGTAGCTAAGTTATTTCCATAATCTAGCTATTTTCAATTGATCTGCTGTAAGGATATGCATGTATCCCAGTAATATATGACTAACTCGTTTAGGAAGATACCTGAAGAGGGAGAACCAGAATTTCTAGTTACCAGATATTAGTCCTTTGACCATTGTAAGGCTTTTAATTACACAACTAAGCAAACTTTTGTGCATTACATATTTGCTGATCTAAAAGCATTGTGCACATGTACACACTCTCCATGGAGAATGTAATCATTATGTATTGCACACACGTGCTAGTAAAAATAAGAGCAAATCTACGAGCAGGGTGTGTGGCTTGGGAAGGGTGGCGTGGAGAAGTGGCTTCCTGCCGCTCTTCCCCAGGATGAGCAGGGCAAGGCCCTGGAGGTGCAAACCAGCGGAGGCCTCCCCAGGCTGTTCCTTCCTAATGCCCCCGCAAACCCTCCCCCTCTGAAAGTACAACTTCTGTCCCCAAAGCCCGAGTGTCTGTTTCTAATTCCACAACCACAGGAGTGCTTGTTCCACACATGCCTTTTCAGAGCCCATTCTGCAAAACATCTTTGGTAAAACAGCTGATGCCCCAGCCAGTGACGTCCCCGTCATGCCCACAGCTGTGGGCAGTCCATCAGCAGAGGCTCCCCAGCCTGCCAGGCTTGTCCCACTGGCTCCGTTAACAGCTCAACTGAAGCTGACTCTGGTGAGGTACTTCTTCCTCTCGGCACTTTGGCTGAGCAAGCGTCTCAAGTCAGGTACTTTACAGGAAGAATGTGAGTCTGTCCCACATGCATGGGCTCCACGTGCCCAGGGCAACCGCGTGTCCCAGGCACTTGGCTGACTGAGTCTCAGCCTCATCCTGGCGATGGGCGGAGACGGAGCCCACCGCAGCCTCTTCCTGCTCACCCCAGACTCCCAACAGGTTGCGCCCATTTGAGGACAACACTCAGGAACGTACAGAAGTGATGGTCTCTCTCACAAATTTCTCTGTAAGGATCTCAGGCACTAGTTGTATTTAACACCCAGTCCCACAGGTGAAAAGTAAGGCATCCATGTCTTTGTTTGTTCGGAGCGACTGGACAAACAACATAAGGAAAGAGAAAATGGAGGAGAGTTTCCCCGAAGCCGGAGATGGGGAGGGAGAGGGCACTGCAGACGATTGGTCACCTAGGAAAGTTTCCGCTGTAGATGGGGGAGGGGGGTAAGTTAAAAGAAGAGTGAGATTTCACAAGTGGGATGTGAAGCTGAACAGATAACAGATGCATTCTGTGCCCCAAAGACTCAGTCTGGTCTGTCGTGCCTAAATGGTTTGTCTAGTCTGCTGACTTGATCAATATCACAAGTTTCCTGGGGGGAGACAAAGCAGCAACAGAAGAGCTCCGCGTTCACTCAAGCACATACAGAGGTTGCTCTGTGCCCGATCCTGGAAAAACAGGAACCAAGAAAACAGTGTCTACTTCTTAATCCTGTTCATTTCTTAGAAGACTGACGTGATAGTTTGTAATTAAAAGGTCCCCAAAGGCCAGTTGATGGGCCCCGGGTGCTGATCAGCGTGAGGGCATGAGCTCATCAGGGTATCCAGGTGTGGGCTCTTCACAGAGGTGAAGCCTCAGTGGAGAGGGACCGGGGTATGAGGGCGCTGTTCCCTGTGTCTGCCCTTTCTCCCCTCTGGCTCTCCCCCACTTTTTTTTTTCTGCTTTCTAGCTATCATGGGGTCAACAGTTCTCTTCCACCAGATCCTTCTGCCATGATGTTTCCACCTTGAGCCCCAAAGCGACCCTTCCCCACTACATTGTGTACGTCAGCTATCTCACAATGACGGGAAGCGGTACACTGGAGAACTGAGAAGGGCTCGTCAGCAAGAGGCCCCTGCAAACAACTCAAGGACTGAAGCACATCAGGTCACTGCAGCCAGAAGCGGCCATGTGAACAAAGACCCCAGCGAAGCTACCAGTGCCCATGGCAGAGGTAGGGAGGGGTGTGTAGCAGGGCCTCCCGCCCTGCTCAGAGAGGGCACCTCACCCTGAGGAAGAGCAAATGCAGCTTTCTCGGGAAGAAGAAAGCGAGACACAGGTTTTTGGGAGGATCTGCTGGGAGGCAGCTTAGAGAATGCCACACGATGCCGTGAAACTGGAAGTGGCAGGAATGCCAAGTGGTGACTGTACCAGCTTGGGCAGGAGCAGTGCCAGGTACAAAGTGGCTTGGGGTGTGGCTGTAGGTCAACTGGCATGGAAACTCTAAGTATAATGACTTCAATAATTTATGTTTTAATTGGGCTCAGTATCTCAAACATGCACAGACTGCTGGGAGCAATTCCAGACTGCTACCTGTTTCATACATAAAGTTTTATAGATACCTAACCATGCCCATTCATTTCCTTATTGTCTATACCAGAAGTCTCCAGCCTTTTTGGTACCAGGAACTGGTTTCATGGAAGACCACTTTGCCTTGGGGGAGGGAAGCACTATTTTAGTTTCATTTTTAGTTAGCATGATTGCAATACAGAATTACACTCCCAACATCAGCCAAACCTCAGATTAGCGCCACAAGGTCACCCGAGGACCACACCTTGATCCCTCACAATCCGCAACAGGGCTTGAGCTCCTTGGAGAATCCAGCGCTGCAGCTGATCTCACGGGCTCAGAGCTATGTGTGACCTGGCACTGGAAGCAGCTGCAGAAGCAGAGGAAGTTTCACTGGCCACCTGCACCTCACCTCTTAGGCTTTAGCACAGTTCCTAATGGGCCACGTACTGGTACTACTCATGTCCTGCAGCCTGCTAACTGCTCTATACCTATGTCTTACTTTTCTTGTTTTTGAGACACAACACGCAAAGTTAGGGGAGGAAAGTTTTATTCAGTTCAGACTGCAGAGGGTTCAATCCACAGTCAGCTGGCTCCAAGGCAGGTGGCATCCAGAGGAGAAACAGTTCATGGTGGGGAGAAGGTAGCAAAGCAACAAGGGGGACTGCAGCTCTTTCTGTCCCTTATATCTTTCCAGGCTATTTAGGACAGAAGAGAATGTCAACCTGGTCCCAGTCTCCTCAGTCACCAGACATCATCTCATTGCAGAGAAGCCCAGGAGACATGGTCTCCAGGCACTTGGTTGGGTTCCTGCCAAAATTCATCTACTCTGAGACACATATGTGTTCACATTCTGGCATCTCTGTTCCAATCATTGTCACTTTCAGGTGAAGGTGAGTTTTTCTGGAGTTGATTTTCATCTCTTCTTTCCAATCATCTAGCGGTATTCCCAACATGAAACAACTTTATATTCTCTGCTTGAAATCTTTTAATGGTGTATATCATCTGGATTACAAACCAATGTGAATAACAGCTCTCCATTCAGGCTCTCAGACGAAACTGCTCTTTCCTCTCACCAGTATGACATTCTCTTCCTAAATCCCACCAATGCCCTGCTTTTTAGCAGATAATGTTTATTTTGTATTCATTGGGGAGCAGCCCTTTGGGGTCTTACCTTTGCTTATGGGTTTTTCTTAGATTCCCCATTTCGGGGTGTCTTTTCTTTGGTGGTAACACATGGTGCACCTTGCAGTCATGGTGTCTCAGGTTTCATGGAATATGGAGAAAGGAAAGATAGTTCTGTCCAGTAGACAGGTCAGGGTCTGCTCCAGCTATCAAACAGAGTCCAGCGAACTCCTTTACCCACTTCCCCTCTCAGTGAGAGGATCAAGAGAACTGGAATAAACTCTTTGAGACCTACTCTTTGGTGAAATCCCTGAGAGCCGGTTCTGTAGCACAGACTCTTTTCTAAAGGGTCCAGGGTGGCATTGGGTGAGGTCTGGGAGTCTGCTGTGACAAGCAGAGGAGGCAAGGCTGGGTGACAGTTACTTCCAGATGGCCAGCAGCTCCCTTTCCACACTGCCCCATCTTCCAAAGCAAGCGAACATGAATAGAAAATACAAGTTAGAAGAGACCCCAGGTGTTTGGTCTGCCCACGGTGGGCACATACCCCAGAATGGTCTCAGTGAGAGCTGAGAGGTATGAACGGGTTCCAGTGAGGGGCGCAGGAGGAGCACAGTATCAGAGGCAAAGGAGCTGGTGGGTTCAGGCTGGAGAACTCCGCTGGGTGATGCCAGTAACTAAACAGAAAGCAACAAAGAGAGAGAATCGGGTATGGGTAATGGCAACAGGGTAGAGAAAATTTCAATTTGAGGTATCCTTCATTCAATAGGAAAAGGAAGAAAAAAGACCAGAAAATGAACACCAAAAGCATAATCCAGAAAATACCTTTTTGTACATTTTAAATACCTTCTGCTGATGCATTGGGGTGGATGCAGACTAGGTGAGATGCTTGTGGCCTGGGATGAACAGTATGAGCACAATCACCTGAAGACATGGGCACAGCGGGAAAGAGGCTGGAGAGCCAGCTGCATAGAGTGCTCGCCCCACGGACACAGGGCCTGGCTTTGGTTCTCAGACGCACATAAGCAAATTCCTGCAAGTCTGTCAGGTTTAAGTTGGTTGCACAGCACATCCATTACTCCTAAACCATCACTCCCAGGACCCCTTTACAATACCCACAGCCCTATGAAGACACAGACATGAGGTCAAGAGTCTTGAAGAAGCTCTCCAGTGGCATGCAGCCAGGTCATAGCTGTCACCACAGAGCCTCCAGCTGTGTCAAAAGCGAGCCGACACTCTGAGAAAATCTCTTCCTGCCTATGGCATGTCTCTGCCCCTCCCTTGCACCCACCACCATCCCGTCCTTTCCCTCACTTTTCTTCTTGCTCTTCCCAACCTTCTTCTTGGGCTCTCTAGACTTTTCTTGTTTGACTCCACCTTCTTCTAAAGTGGACCTACAACTATCTAAGTCAAGGGGTGAGCACAGTAAAAAAGCAAAGAAAGAAAGCAGTGAGTAATGTGAAGCATTAAAAACAAAACAAAGCCAGACTTAGAAACAATGATTTAAAAACCTCAACAGTCACATATGTCGTTTAGTTTTTCAAACAGAAATGAATACAAAAGAAGATATTTTATAGAGAGCAATACACAGACACAGTCAGCCCACAGCCTCCTTAGCGTAGAACTGTGGTAGAAGTGGCTGCCATATTCCTGACTATAATACTCTCTGCTAATGCAGTTAGGAAACTATTTCCTGCTCCCTTTGTGCCGCCTGGAAAGGAAATTCTCTCCTCCGTCATGTTGACCTTCTTCACAATCTTGTCATGACTACTATCCCAAATTTCAACTGGGACATCCTGCTGGCACAGAACCTCCCTGCAGGGAATGCCTCAAAACACAGCGCTACCCACCTAAAAGGTCTTCATCTGTTTAGCTCCTTGGAAAAATAGCAAAGCTCAGAAATAACACTATGGCTCACAGGACTGCTGAGACGAGGTATTGGCCCTCTGTTCACAAGGTAATTTCTGCCATCAATAAAAATGTCATGAATGGAGCCTCTGCCACCATAGAGACTGGAACTAGAATTAGAGTAGTTGCCAAGAGAATCATAGAGTACCCGAGAGGACGGATAGAGAGAATTGATGGGCTACAGCCTCAGCCGATTTGTTCAACATTCCAGGTTGGGTCCAGACTAACGGCTTTAGCAAATACCTGGCCTGAGATTACCTGGTCTGACCTGAGGCTTATAAAGAATCCTAACATTTAGGATCATGAAGAAAAGATTCCTTTCCTCTCTCCTTGCTCTAAGGCCTTTACTGTGAGGAAAGTGGCCGAGTGTTTCTGAACAGACTTAAACACTTGCGATTAAACAGTGCAGTGTTTTGGTGGTCTGGCGACTCAGAGAGACTATGCAGGTCCTCAGGCCTCCCCTGTCCCGTATATTTAGGTGGAGTGTTCTCCATAGGGTTTTATCAGGCATGTAAGTACTTCCTCTCCATAAGTACTTCTATATTTCTGTATGGTCACCAGTCAGGGTTCATTTCAACTCATTTATTGGGCAGGCTAGTTTTATTTGCATTTTTATCCTGTGCACAATCTGAAGGTCACCATCATTACCGTTCAAACCACAGAATCGAGCTGGCCATCTGATGTTGCTGACGTCCTCCACCCACCTTCATTGGTTGTTTTTGATTTTTTTTTAATGTAGCCCAGTTTAACCTTGAATTTATAACCCTCCCACTTTGGCCTCATGGCTTCCTGAATGTTGGGGTTCCAGGCCTATACCACCGCCGAGCTCATTTATTCTCTATTTAGTATCTATTACTGACTGAGAACGGAGTAGTTTGAGTCAGTTTCTGCCTTCTAATTGGGGGAGAAATTTTAAGCACTCAACACTCCACACTCCAGAGCTGCCAAAGTGTAACTTGTTTTGGGAGTGGAAGTCGGCAAATTGGGCTGACTTTTCAGGCAAACAGTGTTTTACAAAAAGATCTAGAATCAAAGAGAAATACAGCCTCAGGAGAAACCCACACAGTAGTTAGAATGAAAGCTAGGCTTGACATCCCAGGCCTATAATCCCAACGCCCTGGAAGGCTGGGCAGGGCAATGGCAAGTTCTACCTCAGCCTGGGCAACTCATCCAGACCTTCCCTGAAAGTAAAAATAGAAGATGGCTGGAGATGTTCCTCAGTGCAAAGGCCCTGTGTTCAGTCCTGAGTACACAAATTACAAAAACATCATTAGTCAGTTACTTCATTCACCTCTCTTCAGGCTCAAAATATGAGGATGAGCTACTGTCAAACTACTTTCCTCCTTATTCCTGATGCACCACAGTACCAACAACAGTTCAAGAAATTTGTCTCCTGTCCCAACTAGTCCAGACTTTCACAAGTTCTCCCACTAGCCTAAGAAACCACCAGCTGACCCATTGACCACACTATAGCTAAATCCAATTGCCTGACTTTAAATGGTGTAAAGGGTGCCATGGACTTAGCTCAGTAGTATGGGGCATCTGCCTTGAAAGAAAGCTCAAGGTCCAGAGTTTGATCCCTGAAGCACCACGTACCACAATGCCAGGCATGGTGGCTCACACATGTAATCCCAGCACTGGGGAGGCAGATGCAGGAGGACTTCTGTGAGTTCAAGGCTAACTTGGGGTGCACAGTGAGTGAGTTCAAGGCTAACTTGGGGTACACAGTGAGTTCAGGTCCATCCTTAACTACAAAGCAAGACTCTGTCTCAAAAACACTTAAAAATAAAATGGCATAAACACATGACTTTCTAGCCAGTTTTTTTAGTGGGGAAAAGCTAAGGGATAAGCCCAACTATTTGAGTTTCTCTGTGTATAAAGTGAGCCTAAATTTTCTATGCCATTGTTAGACATAAACATAACATGTAACCATAAACCAAGCATGGTGGCACATTCCTGTAATCCCTGTACTCAGGAGGCTGAAACAGAAGGATCCCAATTTGGAGGCCAGTTTGAGCTACAAAGTGAGTTCAAAACCAATTTGCACCACAAAGTGAGGCCTTGTCTAAAAAGAAAAAATAATAGCAATTAATTAATTTAATCTGATTAAAAAATAAAAAGTATGTGCATTTGAAAAACACCAAAATGGTCATGCTTTTCAGGACTTCCTAGTAAGATTAAAGGGAATCTAAGCACAACACTGAATACACACTGTAGTCTTTTAATGTTGAGAAACATGAATCTAGGGAATCAAGGAAATGATTTTGTAAAAACTTATGCTTTAAATAGTGTCTTGAAAAATAACCCTACTCTTCCAGCTTTTTAGTGAACTACAGCTATTAATAACAAAACACATCATCAACCACTCAGTCGTGCACAGGTGAAGGCCCTTCCTGAATTGGAAGTGGACAATGGAACCACCAGAAAGGGGGGTGAAGTACCAACTACATTTCAGGGTCCTAAGACACTCCAGTTATCAATATACATTTTATTAAATCTATGATGCCTGATCTCTTCTAATGATACTATTACAGGTAGGAAAGCTAGTCAGACACGTGGTAGGTAGACAGTTTAGGGCTGGCCCTAGAAAAACCCACATGGAGGACAGTCAAGGAGACCATCACTGAAAGTCAACATTTTCAAAGGAGAAAACAGCCCCACTTACATAAGATGAATGACAGCAATTGACATCTCTGGAGGTGGAGGTCAAGACCATGACCCACCTAGAAAAGTCTCCTGACTGAAAGAAGACCCTATGATACACTTGCTACATGACTTGATTTCTCATTGGACCCCTTTTGATTAGTATTGTTTAAGCAACCCTTACTTGCTGTAGTGCCATTTGTTAACTATAGTTTTCCCATTTCTTTTAAATCTTATTGGAAGCCCCCACTTCCAGCCCGTCTCACCTTGTGGCTCTGAAGAGTCAGGTGATTGGGTTACCCACCTTTCCAGGTTCCCCCTTCTGTTTTTCTTAGGCAGAAGCTTTTTTCTCAATAAAGTTGGAGTATTACTCTGCCATAAAGAATGGTAAGTTTGAGTCATTTATACTTAAATGGATATACCTTCAGGACATAATCATAAGTGAAATAAATAGGTCACAGATGTGTAATATCATTTCTCTGGTATGAGAAACTGAATATGTAAATGAGCTCTAGAATATATGGTAGATATTATGAAATAGAAAATATTCAAAGAAATGGGGTATAGGGGTAAGTAACAAGGGGAAGAAAAAATATGATAATAAAAAAGGGAAACAAAGCTTATGTATATAGGTGCAGGGGGCTGAAGGGTAGGTGGGTAAATGGGAAAAAATGAGAATTAAATTGTGTCTTATGCTAGTACAAATTCCCAATATTCTGTGTGAACACAATGTGTTATATATAATGTACCAATAAAGATTTAAAAAGTTTTCCTACTCTAACCTCTGCTGTTCATACCTAAAATTCATTCTTCCATTTTATAGAACACAAACTTGTGTTTCAGAAGGGGAGCTAGGCTTTGCTCCCCTATGTCATTCTGGAGGTCTTCCACCAAGATACCTGGATGTAGATAAGAGTTTCTTTTCCTTCAGATATTCTGAAAAGATTATTCTTTTCTCCACAGATTTTAACTTTGCTTCAGAAGTTCTAACTCTTGTTCTACAGATTTTGGTCCTTGTTTTAGTATTTGTTTCAAAAGTGTTTTACTTCTAAGTTGTATGTTTGCACACTGCTTATTTCTCCTCTGGTTCACTGTTCTTCGTTAAAACTGTTTTGGTCTTATATTGCATATATTTGTACTGGGTTGCTTAAAATGCCCTAAGATAGATCTCTTTAGGCTTTTATCTGTCCTTTATAGAATGTTAAACAAACAGTGGTTACTCTGCCAGCCGCTAAGACACAACTAGGGTGGTTGCCACTCTTAAAGCAGAGGACAGGTTTCTCCAGTTGTCCTCTGGTGAATCCCCACTTGCAGTCGTGGGTGGAATGTTGGCCAGATAGGTAACTGGATTCCTTTCAGAGACAGATCTATGATTGCGTGGAGCCAGTGGAAACTGGGGCAACAATTGAGGAACCCCAGCCAAGGCGACTCTTTGGCGAGCTCTGAAGGTTCCCCAGAAAAAACTGGTTCCCATTTGCCCATCCGGGTAATTGAGAGAATCTCCACATCTTGTCCATATCTAAAACACTTCAGTGAGGTGAAAAGTGAAACTTGCCAGGGATCATCAGATGGCTTTTGCCTCAGAGCATTCTGAACAATGCTGGCAAAAACCCTTTCATAAGCTTCCATTACAAGTTAACAGGTTGAGACCTCTTTCTCTACCAGCAAGATAAGATCTCATATGGTACATACAAATGAATCTTTGATAAAAAAGAAAATTACTCAAATCTAATTTCCACTAGGCACTGGTTCCATCATTTATGAGACAAAGTGGTAATTTTTAGATGTTTAAATGGCTTAAACTTTACTTGGACTTTCTCTCTTTCTAGTGAGTTAAAATCTCCCTTAAATCTCTTTCCATCTAACTGGGAGTTTACTTTAAAATCCTTTGTAAAGAGGACTTAGAACATGATAAACAAAATAGGACTCTACACAACCTTTCTCTTTTTTTAGGCACATATAGGAAGGTGATTAGGGTATCTTTACTGATTTGTGGACTATGACTATTAAAAATATGAGTTTCAAATGTTTAAGTAAGATGGGCCTATAGGGGGTTCACCAACAAATGTTAAGGCTTGAGCATCCAAGGACACAAATTCTGCCATAGCGCTGGGGTATGGCAAGTTTCAGTCTAATTGGACAAACCCCTCTTAGTCCAGCCTTACCAGGTTTTAACCTAAACGACTAAAAAGACAAGAAATACCTGAGCTTATTCCACCTGGGGTCCAAAGCAGAATCTCTGACTAACTATGTCTAGAGGTGATCTCATGCGAGCGCATCCTGATTCATCCCTTGCCTTATAGTTTCCCTTCTTCCAAAGAACTTGAGAGCAGTGGGATAAATCTCATAGTTTATTACCAATACTTCATATACCTCGTTTGCAATGCTGGCACTGGATGGAGTACAGCCTAAGGCACACAAACAATAGTTTAGAAAAAATATTTCATATACCTCCAGTTCACCGGGCATTGGCACTGGATGGTGTAAAGTCTAGGTACCCTAAAAGTGCTCAGTGGAGTAAGAGAGTGAATTCCTGGAAGAAAATAAGATCACGCATTGGTAAGGGTAGATAATTCCAGCCTGGTTTTATTTTCTGGATCTCTCCTCAATCAGTAGCTCCCTGTTCTGGAGTGGAATAAACTTGGGGAACACCCCAAGAATGTCATATGCCTCTAGCTCACTGGCACCGGCAATGGACAGGGTACAAACAGAAACCTATAAGGTGCTGTTTTGTTTCTGTTACAGATGAGGAATTCTGTATCTGAGCCTCTTACTCTTTTGGAATGTGTTCTTAAATACTGGAAAATGCTCGACCCTCACTTGCTGAAAAAGGGAAGTTTAATATTTCTCTCCACCTGTGCATGGCCTACTTACCCCCGAGAAGCAAGATAGAAAAAAAGAGGGAAGTATTAATTATGATGCTATTTCACAACTAAGATTGTATTGTAAGGAAAAGGGAAAATGGACAGAACTATAACATATTGAGATCCTCGCATTAAGAAATAATTTCTACCTGTGTTCAAAATGAGAATGTGAGCCTCAAGAGACAGGCAGTCTTGGCCCCTATCAGTGAGGCTTCCCATCCTAGTCTTTTAGAATCTGAGGGCAAAATCTCCAAAACCACTCTAGTTAAAATTCAACTTCTTCTTACTAAATCTGAGGTTGAGGTTTCTAAAAAAAACTTATTGAATCTCTACCCACTAAGACAAGAGTTTTTCCTTACTTGTCCTGTGGAGCCCGAGACCCCTCCTCCCTATCCTCCAAGGTTTGAAAGCCAGCCAGCCATGACACAGGTCTGTATCCATCTTCATCTCAAGCTGCTCTAGGACAATACACCTTACAAGAAGTAGATAATGTTTATGGATATGGTTGTGTCCATGTGCCTTTTTCTCTTAGTGATCTAAAACAAATCAAGCAAGACCTAGGAAAGTTCTCAGAAGATCCAGATAGATACACTGAGACTTTTAGAGGATTCACCCAGATCTTTGAATTTGACTGGAAAGATGTAATGCTAATTTCAAATCAGACACTTCTGGTGAAATGCAAGCAACAACACAGGCTGCCATTAAGGATAGTGATGAATACCATATCATCCACTATATAAACCACCAGATGAAAGGCAGCCAAGGAGAGCCAGAGGTCCCTACTGGAGCACAAGCAGACCCTGTACAGGACCCTCACTGGCCTACCAATCATATAGGGGACTGGTATAGGAGACATTTACCTTTCTGTATTATTGAAGGTCTAAAAAGAAGTTAAAAATAAGCCAGTCAATTATTTTGTTATCAACTATCCAACAGGAAGAAAAAGGGCACCCCTCTGTCTTCCTAGATCGGTTATGAGAGGCACTGATAAGACATACATTGCTAACTCCTGACTCAGGAGAAGGGCAGATTGTTCTTAAGGACAAGTTTATTACTCAGTCAGCCCCAGATAATAGAAAAAAGTTACAAAAAATGGCTTCTGGTCCAGATAGTTCACTTGAAACTTTAATAAAAATTGCCTCCTCTACATTTTATAATAGAGAGCAAGAAGGGGCCAAGGACAGATGAAGAGATAGAAGGCTTCAGCATTTGCAGTAGCTCTCAGAAAAATAGACTCTAGGTCTGACTCTTGGGGCTCCAAGAACTTGATGACTCAGCTTACCTGCTACTGCTGCAAAGAGCCAGGCCACTTCAAGAGAAACTGCAACAGGAGGCCTCTGGACCAAGCCCTGACTGCAAAGGTGACCAACGAAGAGGAGGCTGCCATCTGAGGTGAAGGCCTTGGAGTTCAGACTCCTCCTCCAAGTTGGTCCAGCAAGACTAAAGGAGCCTGGGGCACTCGCTGCCTTATCCCCTGGCTGGGCTGTCATCTCCACAGAGGAGCCCCGAGAAGTTATAAGCACAGACAGAAAAGAAGTAAGCGTGCTGCTGGACACTGGTGCCTCTCTCTTGGTCCTTTTCTTCAATCCTGGCCTTCCTTCCAGCTGCTATATATCAGTGAAAGGAGTCGCTGGAAAGGAAGTAACTCGTTATTTCTCACAATACTTAGGCTGTACCTGGGATGGATTTTCTTTACTCAGCTTTCTTTTGTATTCTTTTACATCCAAATTCCCAGTTTCTTTTTGCCTTTGAAAACTCTTATGACCAGGCCTCTCAGCTGACATGGACTGTTCTCTGGCAAGGATTCAGAAACAGTCCTCACCCTTTTGGGTAGATGTTTTCTCATGACTTGGCATATGAATGTTCTCAGATCACAGTTTTATAATATGTAGATGATATGTTAGTATGTGCTCCTTCAGAAGAGCTTTGTAGCCAAGGCACTCATGCTCAAGTTTTCTAGTAGACGGGAGTTATAAGGTTTCTAAGTCTAAGGCACAACTTTGAAGCTGAGGTAAAAATATTTGAGCCTTATTATATATAAAGGAACTCAGGGACTAGGGAAGGAAAGAATTGAACCAATTCTGAATTACAGGTTTCTGTCGCCTTTGGACAGCAGGATACGGTGAAACTGTACAACCACTCTATCAGCTTATAAGGGAAACCTAAAAAGCGAAGACCCATATTTTAACCTGGGAACCTGATTCTCACGTTGCTTTCTGAAGGCTCAAACAAGTTTCTAAATGTCCCAGCATTGAGCTTGCCCACAGGACATAGGTTTAATCTATATGTCAAGGAAAGGTGGGGCATGTCTTTGGGACTGCTAATACAAGATCAAGGACCCGCTCAACAACCTGTATGATACCTAAGCCATGAGTTAGATCTCATGGCAAAAGGATGGCCTACATGCCTCAGAGCTGTGGCTGCAGTAGCTCTCTTGATGCTGGAGGCATCCAAACTGACTTTAGGCCAAGATCTCATTATATATACACCTCATAATGTGGCAGGACCTCTTTCATCCAAAGGGAATTTATGGGTATCAGACAGTCAACTTCTTAAATATCAGGCCCTGCTTTTAGAAGGGCCAGCTGTTCAAATAAAGACATGTTTCCCCCTTAAATCTTGCCACTTTTTTACCAGAAAAGGAAGAAATTGAAGCTGAAAGATATGAGTATGAATAGGTAATTCTGTGCTCAGATGTAGCCAGAGAAGACTTATTAGACATACCCCTTGTTAATCCTGACATGATTCTCTTTTGTGATGGCAGTTCTTTCATATAGAATGAGACAAGAAAGGTAGGATACACAGTAGTGACTCCATACTAGATGCTTGAGAGTTCCTCACTTGCGCCTGGTGCATTATAGAACTTATAGCTTTGACCAGGGCTTTACAACTCAGTAAGGGACAAAAGTCAGTATTTATACTAACTCAAGGTATGCTTTTTCTATGCAGCCATATGGAAAGAAAGAAATAACCTAAAAGCCAATGGATCTCCTATAAAGTATCATAAAGAGATAAATGAACTTTTATCATCCATCTACTTGCCCTCTGAAATGGCAGTCATTCACTGTAAAGGATATCAAAAGGGAGATGATGAAATACCTTGAGGTAATTGATTAGCTGATATAGCAGCAAAAAAAAAAAAAATAGTGGAAAGCCCCCCTTCGGGCCTCCTTGATGGGGGAAGGGTCCCTCAAACATACTGGACCCAAATATTCTCAGTCAGAGGTTAAATGGGATCTCTCCCATCGGTGTCAGTTTCTCCCCTCAGGATGTTTACAGTCTAACGATTGTAAACTGTTTCTCCCTGGCACTTGTGCAATTATAAAAGCTGAATGTTGTGTATACATCCCTGATCAATCCACTAATATTTCAACTGCTGTTCAAAACATCAGACGACAGGTTAATGCTATGTCAGATTCTGAAATACTGTGGACCTTCTCCTTATCCATTCTGTGGGCGGCTATTGTGAGTTCATCCTGCTGGAAGCAATTCCTGGTTATGTTCATAGTGATCCTGCTGGCTTTACTGTTTGGCCCGTATTTTCTTAACTGTCTTTTTGCCTTTGTCTCCTCCAGACTCAAGGCGGTATGGTTACCTAAGATAACAACACAAAGAGCCTATCGAGGGCCTTTAAATAGACTCTCTGTGGTGTGACCTTGACTGCTGATTACAACTACAACCCTCTCGAGCCTGAAATAGTCAGACTGGTCTTCACCCACTGCCCCCTTATGACGTTCAGGTACCTCTTCAGAGAGGGGAATATTATAGGTAGGAAAGCTAGTCAGACATATGGTAGGTAGCTAGTTTAGGGCTGGCCCTCGAAAAGCCCACATGGAGGACAATCAAGGAGACCATCACTGAACATCAACATTATCAAAGGAGAAAACAGCCCCACTCACATAATATGAACAACAGCAACTGACATTTCTGGGGGTGGAGATCAGACCTTGACCCATCTAGAAGAGTCTCCTGACTAAAGACCCTATACACTTGCTATGTGACTTGATTTCTCACTGGACCCCTTTTGATTAGTATTGTTTAAGCAACCCTTACTTGTTATATTGCCATTGGTTAACTATAGTTTTCCCATTTCCTTTAAATCTTATTGGAAGTCTGCACTTCCAGCCCATGTCACCTTGTGGCTCTCTGAAGAGTCAGGTGATTGGGTTACCCACCTTTCCAGGTTCCCCTTTCTGTCTCTCTTAGGCAGAAGCTTTTCTCTCTCAATAAAGTTTTCCTACTCTAACCACCATTTATTCCTAAAATTCATACTTTAAGTTTAGAGAGCATGAACTTGTGTTTCAGAAGGGAAGCTAGACCGTGCTCCCCCATATCAATACAAAATAGAAACAAATAAAAAGTGAGTTTAAACAACTGAGTCTTAGAAGAGAAACTATTAAAAATCCTGAGACCCATTTAAGATGGCGGAGCAGATGCTACAGTAAACATCTTGGTGCCCCTTACAGGACCGAGGCCCTAAACTTGGCTGTGGAATGAACCTAATGCTCCCTACCCACCCTGGGTCCCTCCCTAGGAACTGCCCGACCTGAGTGCCCACTGTGCCAGGGCAGCCCACTTCGGTGGCCCTCGTGGACTGGCCCAAGTGTCTGTCGGAGCTGCATCGCAGCCCAGCCTGCTCCTGCTCTCAGGCCGGCACTGCTGTGAGCTCCTTTCAGTCAGCCTCCTGCACCAGCAGCACCACCTCAGAGTCAGTCCCTGGGGACTCAATTCACCACCAATGCCAAATCTGAAGAAAATCATTGACACAACTATTTAGTTTTTAAACACAGTAGTCAGGAAACAATTTCCCAATTGGCCATTTGGAGACTGTAAAGAAAATGTTTCAGACAGTGAAAAGTCAACTGATGAGCAGCACAGGATTTAGAAATAGTGCCGATGGATTTGTTCAATGCCCAGAAGAAAGATTGGGTTGGAGACATACAGTTAACAGAAAGTTTATCCCAGCCATCGTGTGGAAAGCCCCTAGTTTCTAGGCTGACTCCATCCTACCTGAACTGCCCACAACCCAGCAGTGTGCAGGGGTCTCCAGCTTGTGGACGTGAGGCATGAACACAGCAGAAAGCCTCATCTAAATGCACTGTCAAGCACCAGAGAAAAGCGATCTCTACAGAAGCACTCAGTTTTAGTGGGCTTTGAATTTTTAATAGTGCAGAGAGAAACCACACGTGATTCTTATTCCGTAACATTAATATTATATTATCTTTCTTCCCAAAGGACAATTGGTACCAAGACTCTGTACTTCTGTCTCAGAGGTTTGTTTCCCTAAGTAGGCCATACAAGGCAAGTGTCTTCCTCCACTTTTGCTATCGCCATGTCCTGTGTACAAACCCAGCTTCCCTCTCCACACTGCATGGTCCTCACCATATCAACATGAACACCCAACTTTCTCCTTCCTGCCTCTCACTTTTGCACAAGCAGTGAGCCTCTTCCAATACAATTCCCTCTCATTTGAATCAAGCCATAAAGACCACCTGGCAAGAAGCTGCCTAAAGGGTTCACTTCCGGTTAG
>PVIC010016851.1:0-33423 GCA_004025085.1 Thryonomys swinderianus
TCTCTCTCTCTCTCTCTCTCTTCCTTCCTTCCTTCCTTCCTTCCTCCCTCTCTCTTTCTCTCTTTCTCTCTCTCTCTCTCTCTCTCCTTCTCTCCTTCTCTCCTTCTCTCCTTCTCTCCTTCTCTCCTTCTCTCTTTCTCTCTTTCTCTCTTTCTCTCTTTCTCTCTTCCTTTCTTCCTTTCTTCCTTTCTTCCTTTCTTTCTTTTCTTTTGTACCTGGGATCGAACTCCAGCTCTTGTGCTTCCAAGGTAGGTGTGGTACCACTTGACCTAAATCTCCAGCCCTGACTTAATTTTCTTAAGGTCTCACATACTGAAGCCTTGGTTGGCTTGTAGGATTGTATCTAAAAAGCAAAACATGACTTTCTCTACATTTTAGTAATTAGAAACAGAAACTATCAACAGTTGTGTCTTTTCTGCTATAAACATGAGGCGATCACTCAGTTGATACTGTAAACAATGAATAGAATGCATCCTTTCCTACAATATGTATAGTGAGGTTACATAAAAAATCTGATCAATAACTCGTTCCCCAAACCATTTCTGTCTTAATTTTCTGACAAGAAAATTTGTCACTTAGTCTCAAAAAGTTACTAGAATCAGGAATGATATTAGCCTGTTAATCACATTGCTGTAGAACAACATTCTTAATATTTGTCACACAGATGCTATTTATTTTTAAAATCAGCAATGACCAGCTTTGAATTTTCTCTTCCCAGCAAATTACTCTTTGCCAAAACTTGATTTTAAATATACTTTCCTTGTAGAGTCTTTAAAGAAATGCAAATAATTAATATGTGAACCAAAAGGGTAATACTCTTCTTACTTCTTGATACCTAAAGGAAGAGAAATAGACTAAAAAGAAATCTAGGCACAAAATTGAGTACTAGCCTCAGATGTCCCCACACTCAGTTGTGCCACTAACCAGTCACAACCAGTGACAATCTTGGATAATCTAAATAAAGTCTATAATGGGGAGGGGGTGGCTTACTCAGTTGTATTTCCATGGCCTAAAAAGGCCTGAAAATATACTTTGTCAGTAGTAGAACATCATTTGAAGTTACACATTTTAAAAGATGGGGTACTCATTGGTGATAAAACCACTGAGAATCAGGAACACTTCATAAGGAAGATAATATTTTAAGACTATGATATTCTGCTGTAAATAAATGAACCTTGACACTAGTTGCATAGTGAGGAGCTCCAAGAAGCACTAATATTTGGGCCTCATCATCTGTGACTCTCATATCAATTGTTCAGAGTGTGACTTGAGTACCTGGATTTTTAAAATATCCCCAGGCAATTCAAAAGAGATGTTGAGCTCAGAAATCAGTGCGAAAAATTATGAAATAGGGATTTTGGGATGCCTGGTTCCTGCTTACATTTTATGTTGTTTATCTAGCTTAAGTTTTCCTAAAGCTTCACTGGACCAGTTATAGAAGGTGAAACACTGCAATAAGATTAGAATACCTATACATGATATGCTACCTTTAAACTATGTGTGTAACTCAGGAATTCATGATTATGTTGATGGTAATAACTGTATGATAGCTAGCATGTTTTGTGTACTGACAGTAGACTAATAATTAGATATAGTAAACATTGCTGGCCCCCAACAACAAAAAAGTAGACATTATTATCTCATTTTACAGCAGAGGAAACAGAGGTTTAATCATGTCAAATGACTACCTGTATTTTTTCCTTATTTGGAAAGTAAGGACAAGCTGTTGTAAGTAATAATGAGATACAATAATGTGCATGAAAGCAATTTATAAACTAAGTCATTGTTCACAAATTCAAGGAATGGATAATGGTGTGGGAAAAGCATGAGATTTAGCCTCAGACAGACTTGAGTTCCCATCTTAGTTCTGGCTTCATAATAGCATGGCATTCTTAAGGAGTTTACTTAGCAACTTTCTGACTGTTTCAAAAACCATATAATGGAAATATTTTTTGTAGGATTGCTGCATATTGAAGATAATGTACTTAAAGAACAAAGCACTGTGCCTAGCACTGCAGCTCAATAAAAGCAGTTATTGTTATTTTAAACTGTTTACATTTAAACTGATCATGTAGTTTTTATTCTAATATTAAGCACTATTGAACCTGGAACTTTCCTGTTGTCTTTGTTGTTAGTGTTACAGTTAGAGCTAGTATATTCCTCAAAATCCCCTTGTGTTCAGAGGTGGGGTTTTTAGATGGTAACTGGATTGCAGGGATGCTATACCTGACTTGCTGTCAGGAGATGTGGGCTAGTCAGAGGTCCAGCCTGATGAAAGTAGTGTCACTGGGGGTGTGACCTAGAAGGATGTATCTTTCACACTCACTCCTCTTCTTACTGCCTGGTTCCACATGGCCATGATGTGAGCAGCTT
Organism: Thryonomys swinderianus; assembly: GCA_004025085.1. Classification (NCBI taxonomy): domain Eukaryota; kingdom Metazoa; phylum Chordata; class Mammalia; order Rodentia; family Thryonomyidae; genus Thryonomys; species Thryonomys swinderianus. The sequence goes on from PVIC010016851.1 coordinate 2,374, forward strand.
TCCACTGCAAAATCCTTGCACTGAGCCTTCCTGCCTTGGAGGCAGTGGACTGAAGGCTCTAAAAACTATGAGCCAAAATAAATCTATTCTTTAAGGTGTGAGCATCTGATATTTTGTCTCAGTGGCAAGAAAATGACTAAATATTATTGGACTCTATTTTTTCCTGTTTTCATCTTAGATTTTAAATAATTAAGGTCGGCTTAATTATTTTGGCTTTGTGTGTACTATATCTTAAAGCCTTGTGATCTCTGTATACATTTAAACAGAATCATTATTTGATGGATATTTTATCACTAAAAGTGGACTAATGGCTCATCTTCACTTCGACTGTAACAGGACCTGGAAAATCAGTTCAGAATGGCTACCCACACCATTGTGTTTCTGGTCAGATTATCCACTAAGAGCTTTAAGATTTCCAGACACTGAAAGGGTTTGCAGAGCCCACGTTTCAAGCACATTCTGTATAGGAAAATAAACCATGTCTAGCAGTATAAAAATGGAAATTTGAGCCTTTTGCCAGTTACTTTCACAGACCTCTACACACAGTCCACTAAGGTTTCCTTCCAAACAGGCAAATTTAATGATCCTTTTCTTTGATTCTTTGTTACCTTCGAAACAGAGCCTAAACTCTTGAGTATAGTCTAATGAACCCACCTCTCTTTAAATTTACTCTGTCCTCAAGTTATAAAATAACTCGCACTTCCTGAAGATTTAACATTTTTCCATGCCTGTATACTTTCTCTTCTCTGGCCTCTTTCCCTCGAGTGTCCTTCTCTCCTTGTCTTGATAAGTAAACACACTTCTCCTTTAAGCCCAAGCACTGCCTTACAGTTTATCTACTTTGGGAGGGCTCCTCTGACTCTTCCAAGCTGGACTATGTGCCCTGATAGCACCTGAACTAACCTCCATCTAGACATACTGCCTTGGAATTATAGGTTTACTATTCTAGAATATAAGTTCCAAGTTTGTGCCTTGTCTGTCTTTGAATCCTTAAGACCAGTGGCTGGTCCATAGCAGAGATTCAATGGCTGTTTATAGAACAAATAAGAGAAGTAAATAAAACATTTAAACTTGCTCAAATTACATGCAAAGTAAATAGACTTTGAGTGAGGGATTAACAATTTTTCCTATATATGAAATGAATAAATTTATAGTGTGTAAAATTTGATTGACATTTTTTAGAGTACTTGATGATTTTCAATTACTTTCTGATTCTTAAATTGTCTCTGAGTAGTTGATATCATCACATAAGTGGTTTTTCATTTCAAAGCATTAATATAGCATGCTAAAGATGCAGTTTAAGGCCTATGTTACAAAAATAAAAGTTAAAAATATAATTTTCACCCTGAAGTCCAGTGATAAACATCATGGACACAGTGCAGGCAACTTCCTTTCTGGTACTGACTCAGCAACTAGTTATAACAGGTCAACTATCTTTTGTGGGTTTCAATGCAAATGAATGACTTTAAAATTATGATTTCCAAGGTCTCTGCCAGCTCAAACATGTGGTAATTATATAAAACCATGCTTTCAAAAGAAGGTTGGTGTGCTTTCATTACAGAGTATTTTCTGCCCTGGGTATTTTCTTCTGACTCTATAAAATAGAACTTCTTACAAGAAAGATGATGAATGCAAGGGAAGAGGGTTTTAATAAAGATGATCTTAAAACAGAAGAGAAACAGAGTCAAGGTGCAAAGTTAGGTTCGTGACTTAGCCTCTTTTTTCCTTCTATCTTCACATTGTCCTATTTATGTTTTTTAGGGCAAGAGATGAAAGTAGATTAGGTTAGAAGGGGGATGGGTAAAGGGGCATCTTGCAGCTACAGCTTTCTGTTACATCTGCCTTAAACCTAGTGATGGAGTGGAGGAAAGGCTAATTGAGGTGGAAAGACTTTTCATTTGCCTGAGGGTCCTAAAGCCTTTCATCTCCTTTCCCTGTGAACATTTTAAATCTGCATAATGACAAACACCAAGATTGCAATCTGACAAGTCTGTGCTATGCATTTTCTGCTGAAAAACTGTGCTTTTTAGACTCCTTGGGCCTGGGGGATTTTGTGAAGGAAGAATGAAGACTGCGGCATCGCTCTCTTCCAGATGAAAAGGTGGCTGCTGTCTTTGGAATTTCTGTGTTGGTGGTTTGACAGACATGAAGGTGGAAATACATACGATTGAGAAAGCAAATGAGAGGCTAATTTATCCTAAAAGAGTTGGGAATTGCACTCTCCGAGGAATGCAGTCTGACGTGGGAGTGTCTGAACCAGTCCCCAGAAGGTTTTAATGGGATTCTCTCCATCAACTACTATTTTAAGCCTGAGGCTCTGTCATACAAGGCTACAGCCTGCTAACTGATGTGCTGCAGAGGTGATTAACAAGTAGCTCTGTACTCAGCTTTTAGCAGGGATGAATTTATCACTGTCTAAGCATTTATCTCTTATCTTCTTTCTAAGATGTTTGGATTTGGGGTTGTGTTTGGCTTCACTTTCAATAGCACATGTGGTACATGGATGAGATGTTTTTAGCAACAGAACTCCCAAGCTTCCAGTTTTTACAATGTGTTGGGGATCTTGTCAAGAGAGGAACCATTAATTCTACCAAATTAGAGGCTATGGTCATCTGTAATAATCTTCACTTCAAATGATTACACTTGACCTCATAACCCAAACTGGACTGGCGTGATATTGTTAGCAAGGCATACTAATTCCCCTGCTTTTCTAAACCTAGCATTTGAACAAATGTGGTAAGTAGCCAGGCCATTGGACACATCTTTACTTCCCAGAAACAGTTCTTTTGCTGAGCCTCACAAGACTGGTGCATTACTGTCAAATGCCTTTTACATTCCTCTCTTCACTTTCCTCCTAACTTTTACAGTTTTTTTTGGGGGGGGGTGGGGAGGATAAGTACCAAATTCACATAGTAACAAAATGGAAAAGATACAAGAGTATTTGGCGAAAAAAAATCTACATCATATTCCTACCTGTTCTCTCCTCCAGAGGTTACCAGTGGTACTGTTTTGTTTTGTTTTGTTTTGTTTTTGAGACAGGGTCTCACTTTAGAGCCCAGGCAAGCCTCGAACTCAGCAATCCTCCTGTCTCTGCCTCCCAAGTGCTGGGATGACAGGCGTGAGCCACCACGTCCCGCACTGTGGTATGTGGTATTGATTGCTGGTGGGTGTGAGTCACCACGCCCAGCATTGTATGTGGTTGCCGGGATCGAACTCAGGACCTTGCGCTTGTGAGGCAGGCGCCAGAACCACTGAGCTAAATCTCCGGCCCCTACTGGTTTCTTTTTAAACCTTCTAAAGATATGCTATAGTTATCCAAGGAGCTACACACACAGGTAATTTTTTCCCTTTCATAAAATTCATTGGTAGCACACTATGCATAGCTGGACCCCTTATTTGATTGATTTGTGTTTCTCTAAGCTGTTTCCCATCATGAGTCCATCTATATATACCTCCATTTTTATATCTGCACAGTATTTCATGACATGTATGTACCAAATATATTTATTCAATTATAAGAGCATTTGTAGCTTTTAGAAATATGTACACATAAGAGATTCTTGCAAGGAGCCGTATCACTATAACTTTTCCTTACCTTGTTAGGATAAATTATGAAGTATCTGTGATACATACCAGGGGCAGTAAGTTTGATGCTGAATCTCCTGTAGCTCAAAGCCTGCAAATTGTTCACCTCTGTGCTACCAGACCTTTGATGCCTGGCAAGCACTTTTTAATTTTTTTTTCTCAGTGACAATGCTGCATTTCTAACCTCTTAATTGAAATTACTTTATTGGAGATACTACTTTTAAATAGTTCTGGCATTATGCTCTGGAAATAATAAGACTTCATTTCACTATTCAAGGCCCCTTAAGACTATGACGTGTCACTGAGTGGTAGCAACAAATAGTTGACGTCATTTCCTTATTCTCTGTTGTCATACATGTGTATTATCAGGTAGCTCTGCTGGAACTAGACCCACATCAGAGATTATGAAGAAATCACTAGAGGACTGAGGCTAGAGAGCATAAATGTATTCTAGATAATAAGAGCATTTTTTGTGTTCAACAGTAGGTGTAAGGTATCTTTACATAGCTCACCACATATGTAAGGCCCAGACCTCATTTCCCAGGAAAGGAATTCTCTATCTTAATGATACAGGGGAAATACATGTAATCCCTAAACCTGCTAAATATCCAACAGAGGTTAAGAGGAGGAAAAATTTATTGAGAAAGATTGCTTCTGCCTAAGAGGGACAGAAGGGGAATCTGAAAGTGGGACCTTATTTCTCAGAGGGGTTTTATGGAGCAAAGCGACAAGATGAGGTGGGTTCAAGGTGGGCAAAACTATAAGATCTAGTGGAAATTTCAAGGTGAGCATGAAATAGAGCAAAATCATGACCACCCAATGAGATTACAAGTACAGTCCTCCAGGTAACATTGATTAAATGGGGATCAAATGGGAAAGCAAGTCACATACAAGGAATTTCCCATTTAGAATATCAATCAATCACTGCTATCTATCTCCAGGGGAAGTATCTCTTTTCTTTTTTTAGTGCTAACCAGTGAATGTGTCTTAATTGTTCTCTATATTGGCTCCTCTATGTGTTGGCTCCTCGAAGGCTGGTGCCTTGAGGACAGCCCTGTCCAAATCCTTATAAGATAATCTAGTTAACTTACCTATCTATGATATCATTCATCTTGTATTCTTTAATGGCTAGCATAGTGACTGACACATAATAAGAGCTCCCTATAGATTAAAAGATTTTAATAGTTGGAAAAATGGAAAATATTAATCACGTTGAATTTTACATGGGGTCCTTGTTATCTGTCAGGTTTTTGTCAGAGTAACAAAATCTTCAGTGATTATGTGAAATAAGGGATTTACTACAGGAATTTGATATTACACAATCAAGAAAGCTGATTAAATCAGTTCTGCTTTTGGCTTTTGGTGCTAGGTTTGAAGTCAGGAGGAGAGGTTGTTGGAAAAGAAGGATGGACAAGAACTAGGGATGAACAAAGACAAGCTGGAACAAAGACAAGCTAGAGTATGTGTCTCCAGATTCCAATTGTTCTCCAGACTACAATTTCCATGATGCAGTACTAAGAAGGAGAACCTGGAGCCCTTCATCACAAAGCTGAGTATGGAAATGGGAGATATATTTAGAATTGGAAGAACTGCAGATCTGACTATTGCCCCAGAGCTACATACAGTAATCTAGGAGGTGGAGAAGTTATAAAGCATGTGGAAGGAACCAAGAAATTCATATTACCACAGTTAGCCAGAAAATAGCAACAGTATGTAGAAAATGCATCATAGCCTGTTCCCTATGCTACCCTTCCAAGTCTTTTTCTTTCATTTTGACTTTGGTCTCGGAGATGTGGCTTGTTTCAGCCAATAGTACTTTGGCAGAAATAACAGTAGCCAGCTCTGAACCTGAGACTTATATCTTTTGCTTGCCATCTTAGATTTCTGGGAGCCTAGAGAAGTTTCTCTGTGGTAGTAAAACCCCTTGTCCTGGGTCCCTAAGGAGATAAACAAGGAACAGAGCTGCTCCAAAAGACCTGAAGATCTGAGAAAATAAATGAGTGCTACTTCAAGCCAATGAGTTTTTTGCATGGCTTGTTGCACAGCATTTTCTGTGAGTGGAAATAGCTGTTCCAGTTGTCTTTTGCTATATAAGCACTATAACCACTACCAAAAAACAAAACTAAACAAAACAGCACTTAGAGACTTACAGTAACACTCATTTGTTTTCCTGAAGACCTGTGGTTTGAGAAGAGCTTAGCAGGAAAACTGCTACCTCTTTTCTATGCACCACAGGTTGTATGGCCCTGGAAGACCCAGTTCAAGAGCGCTCTTTCATGTGACTGGCTAGTAGTGTGTACAGCCAGCTAGCACTTACTGGGTCCTATTCTCATGTATTCTTCCTGGTCACTAGTTTCCTCACACATGGTGCTAGACCTCAAGAATGAGCATCTTAAAAATTAAACAATAGAAGCTTCCACAAACTTGCCTAGCCTCAGCTCTGCCATATTTTATTGCACAGCTCAACTTCAAAACCAAGGAACAAAGAACCTCCTTTTTGAGTAGCATCAAATAATTTTTGGTTATATTCCAAAACTGCTACAAAATTTAATCAATACAGATATCCTTCCAGCCTAAACCCTTCTAGTAGCAGTAGAAAATATGCCTCTATGGGACAGGAAATGAAAAGGTAGGAGTAAAGGAAGCACAGAAGTATTTTAAAAATATCACCAATCTCATACCCATCTTCTTAGAATATTCTGTTTCTAATAGATCAACAAAGTAAAAGGAGAAATCAAAACTGGTGAGGCTCATTGGGACATTTGAAATGTTAAAAGAAATCTGGGCTTGAATATTTGGTGTAGGAATTTGACAAAATAAAATCTGGGTCATTGTAATAGCATAGAAAAATAATTAGGTGGGCATGGTTCTACTCTTAATTTGTACTTATTGTAACTTCTAGTGTGTTACTTAACCTCTCTGAGTCTTATGTCTTTCATCTGTAAAATGAAGTGAACTGGCTGGTATTTGAGATTTCTTTCTGTTCTGATACTCTATGAATCACTGTCATTTTCTTTATGACACTGACACCCAGATGATGGTCTGAGCTTTCTATATTTAACTCTCCAGAAACTATTTTTGCTATATGCCCTTGGTAATGAATGGGATTCCTTAGTATAACCAAATCTTATAAGGTCTGAGCAATGATGAATCTCAGAATAACGATAGCCAGGCTGAGTGGGACAGACACACTAGTGGCCAAACACTCATTTCTCCCTGTAATTGGAAGAAAATGAAAACACTTTTTCTTCTTCTACTTCAGCACAGAAAAGACAGACTAATATTTACAAAGGGAAGTTTACTGAAAATCTATGGAAACAAAACAGAAATAACTGTCCCCAAAATAAGTAGTATAAAAACGTTCAGTTCCTAGTGCAGGAAATAAAAATGATTAAGAGTTTTTCTGTGCTAGAATCTTATGCTAAACAGCTGTCTCCTATCCCTATGCTACTGTACATTAAACCTAATAAAAGTCTGTGTTCAAATCCCAGCTCTGCTATTTAAAACTATTACGTGGGCTAAATTATCTGAGTAGACTGAACCTTAATTCCTTCATTTTAAAAATGAAAATAATGATGTCTATTGCTCACAGATGTTGTAGGATTAAACTAGATAATATAGGCCAGGCTACCCAGTTTAAGGTCCTCAAAAATGCACTTAAAGACAATGAATTCAGGACTGTGTTTAGTGAGGAAGCTCAGGGAATGCAGCCAAGGATGTAGGAAAGTGAGAGCAAAAAAGACAGGCGATAAAGGTCACAATTATTAAGACTGCTGCCAGAGTGACTGCTGCGTAATTCCCTCGAGAAACTCTAAGGACTGGTAGAAAACATTTGCTTTGGATAAACCCACTCTGGAATGAAGTCAGCTGGGATATTTATACACCCACTTCTATCAGTCACTGATAGAGGACTACTCTTGGAGCTGCAAATCATGGCTTGCTGGGAGAAGGTGGAGTGGTCTTCTGGAAAAAGCTGTCAGGAACAGAGACAGAAACATGGGCAAGTGGAAGTTGTCTAGAGAATGCTAATGCATAAGATCCAAGGAGTATGGACAGTTCATAGATAGCATCTGCTGCAAAAGTACTCACCAAATATTCATTCTTCTCTTTTCCCTGGTTCCTTACACACATTGCTAGTACTAAGCCTGATTTCTTTTCAGGAAGATTCTTTATTATGTTTTCTGACCAGAAAGATGTTTCACAATTTAAAAGACAATGACAACTAATACAAATGTACTGAACCTAGATGGAGAAGCTGCTATTATAGACCTTTTTCCCTTCTGCCCTGCTGCCAAATTTTTAGGGCTATAAGCCAAATATATCTGAAGATTGATAACCTATAATTCCTTACAAAGCACACCAAGGAAGAGTCCAAAGAAATGCTATTTTCTTGACCCAAGAGTTCTGTTTTCATTGCTAAGTGCTATAAAGTCTATCATGCCTCTCATACCGTCTATCTTAACACCCCAAAAGGTAAACCACTCTGACCCTGCATTCTCACCTGCATTTGCTAACACAACCTGGCCTACTCTTATTTCCTCCAGTTGAAACTGTCCTTCTAAATCTTTTATTGATGCCCTTTGGATGTGACTTGTAGCCTCTAACTTGTTCTCAGATAATCTCTCTAACTCTTTACTGGAAACTTCATTTTCTTTGTTTTGAAACTGAAAGAACTAAGGAGAACTATTTCTGTATCTCTTCATAAAAATTCTATCAGCCAGAAATGCATCACTGTATTAGTCACCTTCTATTTCTTGGGCAAAATACCAGAGACTTGTAATTTAAATGAGGAGAGATTTATTTTAGCACTTGATTTCAGAGGTTATAGTACATTGTTGAATGAATCCAAGGCAAAAACAACATGGCAGAAGAAAACTGCTCAAGTCATGGCATCCAGGACTAGAGAATAGAAAAGCCACAGTGAGAGATAAATGTTCCAAAGGTACATCACAACTGACCCACTCTCTCCTAGACCCCATTTCCTAATAGTACACTCAACCATGAACTCATCAATAAGTTAATCCACTGATGAATATGGTAAACCCCATAATCCAATCACCTTCTAAAAGCTCTGCCTATAAATACACAAGCCATGTGGAGACATCTTAAATTAAACCATAATTCTTTTCCCCTAGTACCCAAAGGGTTCATGTCCATGTTATAATGAAAATATATCCTTAATCCATCTCCAAGAGTCATGAAAGTCTTAACAGTTCCATTATTGCTCAAAAGTCCAAGTTCAAATTCTGCTCTAAGTTTCAAAGAAAACCTGTGAGCCACTGTGAAAATCGAAAAGAAAGTTAGTACTGTGCCTACTTTGGAAACACACAGTTCAATCCCTGGCACCACTAAATAAATATGTACATACATAAATAAATGAAAGTTATTTATTTCTTCATATAATGGCATGGGATAAATATACCTATTCAAAAAGGATGAAATAGAAGAATAGAGAGGAACAGGACCAAAGAAAACACAAAATCCAGCAAGGAAAAAAACCAAAAACCAAAAAACAAAAAAACCCAGTAAATCTCAGAGCTCCATATTCAGCATTGGGGGTACACAGTGACATGATGTAAGCTCCAAAGGGCCTGGTAAGGTGTGTCCCTGTGGCCATGCTGGCTGCAACACATGTGGACTCTCTCTCAGGCTGATTCTGTACATTGCTTGCAGGTATCCTCAGCAGATATTATATGTTTCCAGCTTCTTTAATTTTCTGAGATTTCCACTGCAGTACTGGCTTCACTCCTAAAGCTTCATGCACTGTCCTCTTAGGGCGTCCTGGCAGGGATTCTGACCTTAGCATACATTTTTGCCTGACTTCCAAGGCCTTCCTTTGAAATCTGTGTGGAAGCCTCCATGCCACCTAAGTCCTGCGTTCTGTTTGCCTGTAAAGTTAGCAACATGTGGATGACACCAGGTTCTGTTGCCAGCATGAATAATAATGGACCTTCCTTAAATTGTGGCTACAATCCCCTCTGAAAGACTGGATGGATGCATATGGGAAAACACTTCACTAAGGGGGCCTGACTGATCAGAGCATCTTGGGGCTCTCTTCTCAAAGCAAAGCCTTTCAAAGGAGTTAATCATTTTATGCCCATAAGCCTGCACTGGGTGAGGTATGACCAATTCCTGCACACTCTCAAGGTGCCTTCCTTATCATCCAATTTTAAAATAATCGATCTCCTTCTAATTATGCTTGTCTGTTCAGTGATCACATCTGTGCCTCTAGCAATGCAATACTTTGTGAAAAAACTATAAATTTTTCAAAACTTTCAGCTTGGGTTTTTGCTACAGTTCTCACTGTAAACAATGCTAAAAGCACATAATAGTATCCATGCTACAGTTTGAATGTTGCACTTCCTTGAACTTTCCTTCACCAGATCAGTTAATCCACAACTTTATTTGAGCCCCACATAAAGGTTTAGGATATGGACAAAAACATAGTGAATTTTTATGTCAAAGTATAATAAGCATAGCTTCTCGACTGAGTCCTTATTCCTATATGAACCTTCATGAATCTGTTTTTTCCATCTGAATTCCTATCAATTCTCTGGTCTTCTGGTCTCAGGATCATCCATCAAGCTCTACTTAACACTTTTTTAGGCTTTTTGCAGTTTGATTCTCTTAAATTTTCCAAACTCCTCTCACAAAACAGTTCCGAAAGCTTCTGAAGCATATAGTCAGGTACATTAACAACAATGATTCCATTCTCGGTACTGAAGTTTCTATTGGTTAGGGTTCTCTGGATAAACATAATTAATAAAAATATAATTATACAAAGGGCTTTATTATCTAGGTTTATAGGATCAGAGATGGCATAGTCCCCAACAGCTATCTGTATGCTGGAAATTCAAAGAATTCAGTGGATCCTCAGTCCAAGAAGTTGGAAACTTCAAAACAACAGTTATTGAGGATTTAGTGCTAGTCTGAAGCTGAGGGCCTGGGCATTTTTTGGAGAGTTGATGATGTGAGTCCACATTGAAAAGTTAAAGAAGTTGAAGTTTGATATCCACAGGCACTGGCAATAGCAAAAGATGCATTCATTCAAACAGCATGGGATTGTTCAAATGAAATTTGAATTTTCCTTCTTTCCCTTTCATTCCACCCAGGCTACAATCCTTTCGGAAGGTGCAACCCAGTCAGAGCAATTTTCCACTCAGTTTGGTGGGCTAAATGCTAATCATCTCTGGAAAAGCACCTTCACACACACACACACATGGACTGTACTTTACTAACCTGTTAGCCATCTCTTGTCAAGATTAATCATAATGTTAGTAACAATTAACTGTCCAAATCCACCCCTTGTTGACTTGACACTGAAATGCATATTCTTAAATCACACTTATTCTCCAAAGAGAGACAATGACAAACTAGTGATTCTGCCTAAAGGGAAACAATTATCCTGTATACAACTGAAAATGTACTAATCACTACTGAATAGGAGGAAAAATTCTTGGGGTGATGCTTACTACTCTCCTGACATTCTCTAAGTTAAGCATTATGAGTATATATACATATTATATATGTGTGTATATGATATGGAACACTATAAAATGCTGACATTACTGTTACATTACATGGTGTAGGAATACAAAAAAGAAAACAAATGTGTCTTCTTAATGTACTTTTTTTGAGTTTTAATTGAATTCTTTATTCGTACAATTTATATACATCTCAAAATCACGTATAACATTGGGGAATTTGTATCAGCATATGATACAAGTTAATTCTCATTTTTACCCATATCCCTACCCACCCACACCTCACCCCCTTTATACATGCTCTTTTATTTTCTTTCTGTATCATATTTATTCTTAATGTACTTTTACATTCAGACAATCATAGTTTTAATAAAATAGGAAAGAAAATTGTGGGACAATTATAGTCATCATTTATTTGACTGCTCATGTCATCAAAACTGATATTTATAACTACTTTCATCTACCATTCACTCTGTATTCCTTTCGCCCTTCAGCAAGTAACTCCATGGGTCTTGGTTCTTTGCCTGGTCGCTGCTGAAAATTCTAGTGTACAGAACATGATCCTTTTCAAGGATACTGGTGTTTCCCTCACAAAATCCTCTAAGCCTGAAGTATATCATTGAATTTTTCATTGAATCTATGCAGATTGGTGCCACTATAAATTCCTGGTGATCAATGTTAAAATATCCTATAAACACTCAACTCTCCTGGCTTGGTTTGTGATTAAACTCATGAATGCATGTTTATATATACTTATATGTTTATTTCATAAATATTTATATTTGCATATTTTTATTTTCATTCCTAGCAATGTCTGAAAAATCTCTTCCCAGATTATTCAAAGTCTGGGAATGAATTTGTGGCACAGTAATATTCATAATGGGAATGCTCAGAAAATTTTAAAATAAGCAACAATAGAGGAATTATTAAGTAAATTATGACATGTTCACAAAACAATTTGAATTAAGTCATCTTACTGAAAGTTAAGACATAAAGTCATCTATTCAGTATAATCTTAACTATACAAGAAATATTTAGGAATAGAACAGTGAAAATAAATGGTTGTTGTTTATGGTCGATATTCTCCTCATTTTGTTTTCCAAATTTTCTATGGTAAGGACAGATGCTTTTTTTTTGCTTTTTGAGACAGAGTCTCACATTGTAGTTCAGGCTGGCCCTGAGCTCACTATGGTGCCCAGGCAAGCCATGGTGAATTTAGCAATCCTCCTGTCTCTGCCTCCCGAGTGCTGGGATTACAGGCGTGAGCCACCACGTCTGGCATTAAGGACAGATGCTTTTTGTAATAAGAAAAATTGTGGGGTTTGTCTTGTTTTAACCCTTTCACTATTGCCTTAGGAATGTATTAGCTTTCTCTTAAAAATTATGAAGAAAGTAAACTAAATTAACTTCAGAGGACATCACCATTAATAAACATAAACTGAGTTTTTACTAAGAGTGGGAACTGGGGTACAGAAATAAATTAAACTATAGAGGTCCCTACTTGGGTACTTAAAGATTACAGAAAATATTTACTACAGTAGAAACTCCATCCTTGGGAACTTGTTTGACTAGAAAACCTCACTCTCCAGCATGTAGCATGCTTCCAGTATCAACTTTGAGGCAGTAGTGGGAACAAAAGACCCACTCTAAAATTTAACCCTGTTGAGTTTGCTTAATGGTCCTCTATTTTTACCATGGGCATTCAAGTCTTTGGCTTCTGGATTTTCTGATGTATAATTTCCCTTTTAAGAACAGTCCTCCACACCTAAGCCAGTGCATTTCTTAAACTCAGTGCAGTTTGTACGTGTATTTCATTCCTTCTCTTATTTTTTGCTCACGCCTTTGTCACTCTTGCCTCATAGCAATATGGAGTGCATCAGCGTGTACCTTCTTCCACAAACGTACTTGTGCTTTATTTTGTCTCCACATGCCAAACAGAGATGAGTACAGTTTCTTCCTTGAAGGTTCTCATAACCCTGGCACGAGTGCTGTGAACTAGAGCATTAAGTGTTTATGCAGGATAGGAAAAAGAAGACACTGACGCTTTCTTAGAGCACCAGAAAACCTGTCTGTGTAATGGATGCAGGATGCCTCTGGAATAAGATTTTCTTTCTTAGTACTGCAGCTTTCTAGACAGTGTAGTTATTAAGACTTTAGGACATCACTTTCCACACCGATATTTTACCAGTGAGAACATTACTTTACTCTGATTTTAAGTGAGGTAGTCAAGGTAATAGAATCAAATCTAGAACTCAGATCTCATGCCTCCCATAACCACATTGTTTACTGTTCAGCAAATTAATTTGCTAAAGGGAGTAAAAGATGTCTTCTTAAAAAATATGTTTTTTAGAATAAGTGTCCTTAACTTATTCCCACTTCCCTCAAAAGCTGAATCTTTAGGAATTAATAGGAGCTGAAACACTAGTTTTCTGTTTTGGAGAAAGATTTAGGGATACTGAGAATTACATTGACCCTGAGGTTATCCCCAGAGGACATGTTAAAAAAAAAAAAGAAACAAGCAAGCAACAATTACTATCTTGACTTCAATTATCTGGGGAAAAAAAATTGAACCATCGCCTCCATTCACGTCTTGGATGTTGCTGACTGATGGAGGAGCTGACTAGAGCTCTTACTCCAGAATACCAAGCAACCCTGGGCAAGGCTCCTGCAACCCAAACTGACCCTGCCCCACCAGGAACTACAGGGTGAAAATAGGCCTAGATTCCCAAAGCTTTAATATCCCCATAGCAAAAAGAGAGTATTTACTAAAATTGCTATAAAATGTATTTGTCTAATTAGAGAGCTTTTCCCCCTTTTATTATTAAGCAATTAGACTACACTTTACTACATGAAGGAGTTTTTGTAAATTCAACTGCAAGCATATAAATTCTGTAATTGTGTAATTGTATATTGGGCACAAAACCATAGATTTTCTTCTATTTTGGCTTGACCATTTTAAAAAAGCAATTTAAGATTCTCTAAGCTAATGCTTATTTGGTGAGTGTTTTTAAGGCCTAGGATAATGCACATAATTTAGCCATTCTTGGTTTAAACTCAAACCAGAAAAATGGCATGAATTTTACACACACACATGTACACACACACACACACACACATTTATTTCTGTTCTTCTTCATCTCAAAGCCTGAGGGATAATTATTTTGTTTCACAATATGTTTTAAGTACAATGATAGCATAGTATCATTTTTTAGCATGAAAACTACAAAATTATTCCAGTCAAACAATTCCACACACTGTCATTTAAATCTGATAGCTCATCTGCACGCGATTGAATTTATCTTAATTAAATTATGATGCATTGCCTGGTATGGTGGCTCACGCCTGTAATCCCAGCACTCGGGAGGCAGAGACAGGAGGATTGCTGAGTTCGAGGCTTGCCTGGGCTACATAGTGAGCTCAGAGCCAACCTGAACTACAAAGTGGGACCCTGTCTCAAAAAAACAAAACAAAACAAAACAAAATTATGTTTCCATGACAGCAGTGAGAAAGAAAAGTAATAATCATTAATTTGAAAATCTGCTTTGTTAGGTTAAATATATGTGTTCTATCAATATAGCATGGCCAATATTTGACCATTTTTACTTACAAACATGTTAATTTTTAACATGTTCACTTATAAAAACTGTCAAAATACTTTCTAAGGTATATGAATTACATGTTTTACTACTAATACTTGTGAGAACTTAGGCAAAACACAGCTTTTAGGACCCTCTCTCTCCTTCTGTGACAAATAAATGTGTTTTATTGGAATTGAAACAGGATTTTAAAAATCTCTGTGTTTGGGGCTGGAGGGTTAGCTCAGTGGTTCCGGCGCCTGCCTCACAAGCGCAAAGTCCTGAGTTCGATCCCCGGTAACCACATATAATGCTGGGCATGGAGACACGACCACCAACAATCAACACCGCATACCACAATGCTGGATGTGGTGGCTCACGCCTGTAATCCCAGCACTCGGGAGGCAGAGACAGGAGGATTGTTGAGTTCACGGCAGCTTGCCTGGGCACTATAGTGAGCTCAGAGCCAGCCTGAACTACAAAGCGAGACCCTGTCTCAAAAGCAAAAAAAAAAAAAAAATCTCTGTGAAAGTTGTACCACTAATCAAACTTAGAACAAACTCAATAACAAAGCTATTATGTTAACTAAGTTGAGATATGTCATTTTGGGAGTCATGGTATTGCATTTTTATATGCTCTAAGAAACTTTTAGGTGTCCCAAAATAGACAATAAAGAATTAATTAACTGGTTGGTCAGATGATAATAATTAATAATACTATTGATAACTACCATTTACTGAGTACATATGGGTCATGTACTTAAGCATTTTTTACACATTATCTCATTTGTTTTGTATACATATAAATGACCACTGGTATGGTAATAAAGACTTTGAAAATAACTATACTAGAAAACAAAAAGCCCAAATCTGTAGTGTTCTCTTGATTTCCAGGGAAAAAATATTTTCACCTTGGTAAAATATTAGCTACTCATCTGACTTTACAAACATGGTAGAACTAGGAAGAGATGTAGTAGCACACTATTATATAAATATGTTAGATATAAAAACTTCAAAAGGACAGAGGACAAAAAATGGGAAAATAATTGGTAAGTGATGAGTTTTGAGTATGTATTGTTTTAATTTTAATATTATTTAATTTTAATATGTATAAATTATAATTTATCATAATGACTGTTGTGATGGCAAACTTCATTGTCGAATTGACTGACTTGGGAGCCATCCAGGGGATTAGTGAGATATACTTCCTGTATGTCTGCTGGGTCTTGGATGTGTGACCTTGGGGTCTTTATCTGGCCCCTTATCCCTTCCTTCTGGGTACTCTATGACCCCGCTCTGTCTCCCGGCCATCATGAGCTGAGGAGCTCTGCTCTGCCACATCCTTCTACCATGAAGTTTCTTTCCTGAGGCCAGTTAATTATGGACTAAATCTTCTGAAACAATTAGCTAAATAAACCATTTCCTTCTTTAAGTTGTAGGGCTTCCAGGTATTTTTCTTTTTCTTTCATACACTGTGGATCATTATCTTCAAGGTAGCTACTCAGAATATGAACCATAAACACGAGTTACAAAGAAGAAACAGATATTAGCAAAAAACTTTCTGTTCAGTGAAGTAAGAAAAACTATCAGTATAAATGAAACAAATTAGCCACTGAAAAGCTGACTAATTCAGCTGTGCTTAAAAACTAGCACACAAAGTTCTTGAACTTCCACTAGTTTTCATGAACTGAGGGAATCGTTGTATAAGTTGATTTTACTCTCCAATTTCATTGAAAGTAGGTAATAGTAAAATACTTATGGATAATAAATTCCAGTGTCAATTTGCCAGACCACAAGGCTTAACTGTTTAACCATGAGGAATGGATTTAAGGATTATAATTTATATAAACCATTTTTTATTGTAAAGTGTCACTAAGCAAGGCTAAAATGAAAGCAGAGCTCAAGATGAAAATGTAAAGGAATGTCTTCTAGGAGAGGTTCTGTTGAAGGAAAAGATGCAGGTTGTTGGTGACAGGTTTCTGCTTCATGGCATTCTCTAAGTGAGTCACAGGGAGCTTGTAATTGAAAAAAGAGAAGTTAGAACAGTGAACAAGCCAGTCTATTCTTAGACAGCACCAAGGGATACTGAGGTGTGAAATCCCCATGGGAGAGGCTCACAAGTCTGGAATACTGTATTTAAGGAAAGCTAACTCCCTGATTCATCTGCACGGGGTCCCTACAGATTATGACACTCTTCCAATTATTTAACCAGATAAAAGAAGGAAAATTCCATATTCGTACTAACTTCTTGATACCTGAGTGATTTCTAGTATACTTTGTGAGACAATTTAAATTAATTTTATTATTATAGCATTTCATCTACTCAGAAGTTTTAAGCATTTTAATTAGCCAGTGTTTCACTGGTACCATTGGCTAAGTACTCTGTGCTAAATATAAATGGAGCAACCTTTCATTTCTTTCATGAAAACCCAGTCTCATTTTGAATTTTATAAAAGAAAATTAGTGTATGGGCATGGGATGTGCTGTGGAATCACTACCTTTATTAGTAGTATTTATTTTCTTTTTTAATAAATTGAGTTTATTGGTACATTTAGGATTACATTATGATCACATTCATCCTTGCCAATTCATACCTATACAAAATATATTTTTATTCTTATTTTTCCCATTGTCTCACCTTCCCTTCAACCCTCCAATCCCATACATACATATATACATATACATACATATATATATATATATATATATATATGTATATGTATATATATGCTTTTTTTCTTCTTCTTCTGTAGTGTTTCTGCAGGGCTTCTGCAGGATCCCAGGTTCAGGTTCAGGTTCAGGGCAAAGTCTCTCAGAATGCTGGTACTCAGATTTTAAAATTCTCTTCATATGCAACATTAGCCTTAAGCTACTAGAACTGACCTGTCTTAGTACCTGTATAGCCTAACCTTTGCATTGGTGCACTTTGGTTTGAGGTACTACATATGTTTTATTTGATCACTTATGGAGGTGCTTTACATAAGAAACATTTTCTCTAAAAGAAGTTCAATTCTGTCTTATTATGTGGGTTCAAATGGTGGCTGAGTTATTGTTCAGTTATGTTAGTTCACATAAAACTATGTTTTTGACAGTATAGCCGATGTGTCAATATACCAGAACTGAACTCAAAAGTAATCTCTTCATGATAGCTGGGGAATGACTTATTTGACTGTCATTTCTTTTTCTTTTCTTTTTTTTTTTTTTTGAGACAGGGTCTCACTTTGTAGTTCAGGCTGGCTCTGAGCTCACTATGTAGTCCAGGCAAGCCTTGAACTCAGCAATCCTCCTGCCTCTGCCTCCGGAGTGCTGGGATTACAGGTGTGAGCCACCACGCCCAGCACTGTGGTATGCGGTATTGATTATGGTGGGCATGAGTCTCCATGCCCAGCATTGTATGTGGTCACCGGGGATTGAACTCAGGACCTTGCACTTGCGAGGCAGGTGCCGGAACCACTGAGCTAACCCTCTGGCCCTTGACTGTCATTTCTTGCTTTACAATGAGATTCTAAACGGAATCATAAACAGAATCATGATAATATATCTTTTAGTATTTATAGCAAACTATAGGTTAAACTTGTATATTTCATTACAACTGATAAATGGAAGTGGTCTTTTTGTGTAATGGATAATGAAAAAAAGTGAACAGTCTAAGAAAATTATCTTTTCAGATTTTCTACCTCCAAGTCACTCTTAGTTTTTATCTTGTCTTACTGTTTTACTATTGCTCCTTGTGATTATATTGAATTCATGTTTACAACTAAGTTTTAACAACCTTATCAGAAATGTCAGGCTTCTTCATAATTTTATTTCTTGGAACATATACTTCATAATCTTTACACCAATACAGAAAGCATTTCAAATTACATACTTTTAGAGGTAGGAAAAGTTTTCAGGTTCACTTAATATAAACTTTTCAGTTTACAAAAGAATCAAAGGTCAAAAGAGGTTAATTTTGCCGAGTGTGGTGGTTCATGCCTGCAATCCCAGCACTCAGGAGGCAGAGATAGGAGGATTGCTGAGTTTGAGGCTTGCCTGGGCTACATAGTGAGCTCAGGGCCAGCCTGAACTACAAAGCGAGACCCTGTCTCAAAAAGAAAAAAAAAAGATTAATTTCTTGCCCTCAAAACATAACACATTAGCATCTTACTAGGTTTGAACTTTGCATTTTTTAGTATTAGAAGCATTGTGTGGAATATTATATATTTACAAATGAATATTTTACTTAATGATTATAATTTCCTAGAAAAAGTTTTCCAACATGGTAGTAAAATGACATCAGAGAAACTAATCACAAAGTCTTGCTGATAATATAACCTTGAGTAGTAATGACTGAGAACATAAAATGAGAGACTGATGGGGCTGTCCAAGCTCTGCTGTCCAAAACACATAGCTGTGGTGGATAGTTTAAAATTCAAATTATAAAAATAAAATAAAATTTATTTAATAATAAAATTAAATAAATAATTAATAAATCATTAATTATTCATAAATTATTAATTAATACAATTAAAATTTATTTATTCAGTTCTGCCAGTCATAATTCAAGTGTTCAGTACCCATATACTAGACAACACTGGATATTTAGGTATATGTCCATCCTAAAATGTTCCATTGGGTAGTGCTGGAAAGCTGGTTTGTTTGTTTATGCAAACTTAAGTTTTCTGATGACTCTACACCTACATTATACATTGTGCAGACTATTCAAGCCTGGCTGGCTAGAATATTGTGATTATAAAGAGATGGAATGTTATAAATTAGGAGTCACAATTATCTTCATCTGTTTTAAGTTCTGTAATAAACTATTTATCTTAACTTCCGTATCTGATTCAACAGTCTCATAACTAATGGATAAACTTCTCCAAATGCACCATTAAACTTAGCAGACTTGTAGGTAGTCATAGCACTAAATTTAAGAATGTTATAAGATCTAAAAACCAATGGATTTTCTTACTTTTCTGTAGCTCACCTACTTGAATTTCCTAGTAATATAATTGTGAAATATATTCACTTATGACTTTTTTTTTTTGCGACATAGTCTTGCTTTGCAGTTCTGGCTCTGAGCTCACTATGTAGCCCAGGCAAGCCTAGAACTCAGCAGTCCTCCTGTCTCTGCCTCCCAAGTGCTGGGATTACAGGCGTGAGCCACTACGCCCAGCAATTTATGACTTTTTTTGTGACTACAAAAGTTCATATAACCTCTTCTGAAGTTAAAAACCAAAAATGTAGTTAGGCCATGGCCACCTATTTTGACTCAGTAAACTATTTTTTCTTTCCTTTAAAATAGAATTATTATTTTACATTGACATTTGTTTGTTTCATGATGCTGGGACTCTAACTCCCAGGGCCTTGATTGAACATGCTGGGCAAATGTTCTACCACTGAGTCATATACCCCAGCTCCAGCAGGCAGCTTTGCATCCCCACCAAGCTTCAGATTCTGTGGGCTCCTTCTGGACTGGGAATGTCCTCACTCCTTAAAGTAGGTGCCAATTCTGGTATCAGGTGGGTCTCTGAAGGGAATGAGTGAAGGCTTTTTGGAGTAATAATCTAGTCAGAATTTAAACTGCACTCCCAAAACAATGAGTATCGCTTTTCCACTTTATTGGTCTACCACGCTTTTGCCCCATTTTGAGAGAAAGAGTCCAGAGGAAAGCATGAGGGAAGGATGGTCCAAAATTTAGAATTTGAAGGTATATCTCAAACTTTTCAAATGTTGCTTAGATTTTAACTTGTTTACCTTCTTCTTACCATCAGCTCCCTAATGCTTTCATTCTCAAATGTGATCTTGATGAGTTCTGGTCATCTTCTTCCCTGAAGGGGCTAGATTAGACATTTAAACAGATTGACTGGATAAAGATAAACAAAGGTGTAAGTGTCCTTCAACCCCTCACTAAATTTGCTGAGTTTCTTAGCATATGCAGCTTACTCAGCTTCACTGAGGGTACAAAAATAGTAAAAATCCCTTTATATGATCCTTTCCAGGAGATCTTTACATTTTTAGCTACCCTGGCCTGAAGACCTGAGACTAGGCCTGATTATCTCATACCCTAACTACCCACCTTGTTGGTGCCTTATTCCATGACAGACAACAGTCCTTCCTCACCCTACAAAGGAACCAGTGGAGTTCACAGGAAATGCCTAGTAACATAATAGGCCTATCTCTCCAGAAGTATTTACATTTCAAAAGCCATCTTCACTTCTTCCTGTTTTCCTGCCTGTCCATTGTTTGTTGCCCTGAAATCAGTTTTCTAATTTTCTCCCAAGTAATGAAGCTGTTTGGATCTGATATGGGAGGATAAGACTTTAGCTCTAGGGAAAGCTGGTTTGGAAGTTTCACTGGGACTAAAGATATCTCCTCATAGCAAAAGTGCCTTCTTACCTCTATTCATTTTTTTCTTCAAATGGCAATTTTATCTATTGTCTTTGTCTCTACGTACATAGGTTTTAAATCAGCATAGGCATCAGTAGCCATAATACAGTACCTAGGTGGTTTGTGGTCTTGGGCTTGGGATGTTAGTTCACTGATAGAGTATTTCCCTAGCATGAGCAAAACCCTAAATTAGATCACTAATATCACAAATAAGCAGACCAAAAATTGTGATCTGGAAAGCACCTGACAGAGGATATAAAATATAGAGTTTGTTTCAGCACTAAGTCCAAAAAAGCTATGGTTTTCAACATGTGATTCTTAAGTGTTTCTTAAGAATAAAAGCAGTTGCCATTTATCGAACAACTAGTATATGCCAGGCAGCTTACTTGATTCATTACATGGATTATCTCACCTACCTCAGTTCCAGCACCATCTCTATTGCCCAAATGCCAAAAGGGTTCAGAGAGTCCTGGTAATTTGTACTGATTTATACAGCTAATATTTTAGAATCCAAATTATGATAAGACTTCACCAGTTGCTTTAGTCCATCTGTTTTACACTTTGCTATTAATCTTCAAATTATGTTCCAAAAATCCTAAGTATCTTCTTAAGATGTTCAAGACAGTTGACAGGATTGGAGATGGATGAGGGAAGAGAAGAGAGGGAAAAAGACACAGTGACACCTCTGTTCCTGCTCACACCTTAACTTTCCTATTCAGCTATCACATTTAAGCCCAGCAGACATTCCTTTAGCTATTTTACTGGAACTCCATATACTGTGTCTCAGCTTTAAAAAAATTCAAACATCACCATGCTAGGCTCTGCTTTTTACAAGAGCCTTTGAAATAATGCCAGGAACAGAGCTTTTGTCCATTTCTAACTAACTGACATTTATATATGTTAATTGATCCTGCAATGACAATTAATAAAAACTAAATCATTGTATACTTTTAACTGCATTATCTTAGCTATAGATTCAGAAATGCTCTGGTAGAAGCTGGTAACTCAAACATTTGTGGCTGAGATATCAGAAAAAGACAGTTGTCTAGACCATTGCTGCTTGCTTTCTCTTTAAAAGTAAATTGGGTTTAAGTAAGACAATCATTTGATTTGTGATGGCCCTTGGCTAGACAAAATATATTTACTTTCTTTTTAAAAATTCTTTTTATTGGTACATTTTAGACATATATAATGATCATGTTCACCATAGGGAATTTGTACCTGTACATAATCTATCTTGATTCTTTTTTTTTTTTTTTTTGAGACAGGGTATCCCTTTATAGTTTAGGCTGACCTTGAACTCACAATGTAGCTCAGGTTAGCCTCAAGCTCAAAGCAATCCTTCTGTCTCTGCCTCCACAGTGCTGGGACCATCACGCCCAACATTGTGGTAAGTGGTACTGGGGATCCGACTCAGGACCTTGAGCTTGTCAGGCAGATGCAGGAACCACTGAGCTAAATCCCAGATCCTTGTATTGTGATTCTTCTCTTTTCCCCGAATCTTCTTCCCATCTTTCCAGCCCTCTTCTTCTCCTTATTTACAAACACTTTGTTTCCATTTTGCCCTCCTATTCATTTTTAATTTTTCCCTTCTTTCCTTTCCTGCTCCCCTCTCCTATGCTCCCCTTCCCATTTGAACATTTTTTTTTCCTATTCCCCAGTATCCATCATTCATTATGGTCCTTATTTATCCTTTTGGCTTCTTACACCAGAGAAATCATGCAATATTTAAGCAGGTGTGACTATGGGTGTGTTATTTGTTTCATTTAAGAACATGGACTCAAGATGCACTCATTTACCTAGAAATGTTTCAAGTGTATCCTTATAAATTGCTGAATAGTACTTCATTGTATAAAAAAAAAATCTTCTTTATCCATTCCTCTACTGAAGAGTGTTTGGGCTATTCCCAAGATTTAGCTGTTACAAACTGTGCTACTATAAACATGAATGTGCATATATCACTATGGTGTGATGGATTTAATTTTGGGGGGAAATTATCAAGAAAGGGAAGAGCTGGGTTAAATGGAAATTCTAGTGTTAGTTTTTTGAGGAATCGTCACACATTCTTGGCAAAGAAACTGTAGAGTCCAGAGTGGACTATGAAATCAAGGTTTTATATATTTAGTGTCCCTTTTATCTTTCCATTCTGTACTTATGAACATGAAATTCAAATTCTACCATATAAGATGATCTAATCCAATGAAAAGATGAGGGATTCAGCATATGATGGTGGTTAGATATTTCTTCTAAGAATGATTATGATCTTTCCACAGAGAAACAGATCATCTGCAATAGAAAATTGCCAATAGGAGGTGTGTGTGAAGGTATGTGTGTGCCAGAAGATCACTGCTTACAAAATGCAATGGAGCAAAGTCTCTGTGGAGAGACAGGAATATAGTTCCTGAGTCAATTGCTATGGTGTTTTACAGCAAAATGGATGGGATTTCTTTTTTTTTTTTTTTGAGACAGGGTCTCACTTTGTAGTTCAGGCTGCTCTGAGCTCACTGTGTAGCCCAGGCAAGCCTCGAACTCAGCAAATGCCTCCCGAGTGCTGGGATTACAGGCGTGAGCCACCACGCCTGGCCTGGAATTTCTTTTTCTTTCTTAGATCTCCAGGGAGGAAAGCAAGGAAAATAATGGTACTCTGGGCATGAAAAGACATTTCAAGGTTCAGTGGGACAAGGCAAAGATTTCCCAGTGGCTGGAAAATTATAATAGGAAAATCTGAAAGAGACATCTTAGCAGGACTGCCTAGGCCCAAGAAAGAAACAAGCACAATGTCCAGAAGAATGTGATCCCAGAGAATGGAAAGACTACAGAGATTGAAAAGCAGATTCTTTTCTGTGAATGCATTTTTGTATATGATACATTTCTTAAGATGGGTTAAGTATGGTGTCAAGTGTGGAGCAGCAGACTTGTTGATTTGCTTCTCTGTGTATAGGAGCAGGAGGTGTTCAACACCAAGTGAAGAATGATAATCAGGGAAGCCTTGTTAGTCGTCTTGTTGATAGGAAGCTTACTACATAATTGAAAACAATGTAGCTACTAATGCTAATAAATGAGTACCTTCTCTGTGTAGTCAGGGTTTGCAAGGGAATAGATTTAATTCAAGACATAAAATTTACAGGTTTATTTTGTAATAATCCCCCAAGGGGTCAAATGCAGAGAAGTCCAAGAGATCTAGTCATGCACCAGAGAGCCAAAGAATCCAGCCATGGGTACAGATCCCACAGGAATTTCCCACTCAAGTCCAGCCAAAGGCCAGCAGTCCAAAGCAATGTCTTCCACAAGTTCAGACAGTGGCCTTGAGCCCACAGCAATGTCTCATGTGTGTCCATATCACAGATCTGCACCAGGAAGGCCCAAAGTCCAGTGGTGAAAACTAACACTATGGCAGCAGAGTGGAGGGCTGTGCAACCAGACTGAGGGGTCTACACCGCAGCCAGGAAGTGATGCTCACAGCAAAGAACAAAGTTCCCTGATGAGAACAGCAGCCATTCCCAATGACAGCAGAGACCCAAGTTCTGACCATGAGAGAACAGCCAGGTTCACACAGAAACCACCTGCAGCAAGCTCCTCCAAAAAATTCAAGAGCCCACGATCCTGTCCTCTAGTTTTTTCTTTATGCTGTTTGGAATAATCTTATGGTGGGTCTTCCAGGCCCAAATCATGCTGATTCTGTTCAGGTGGGTATTCTAAGTTGACCATTAGTTAATCCACCACAACTTTAATGTAGGATCTAGTGGACACCACACACATGTTCTCTCCTTTCACTGTGCAGTGTTCATGCTATTTCATTTGACATTCAAAACAACCTCGTGAGAAAGGAGGAACTATAGTTCTTGGGGATTAGGTCACGGAGCTGGGTGATGTTGATACAACTGAACATATATTTGTTTGTATCCAAACAATGAATACACTTTTTCTTTGCACCTTTCAAACAGGAAGAATGATAACATCTAGGAAAGTTTGTAGTAAAATTCATGGTGGGAACAAAACTATTCACAAAAATTCCTTTCTTTTTCTATTATGAGAGTTTTTTTTAAGGTTAAAAGAAGCATTCATTCATTTACCCTGGGTAGGAAAAATCTTTCTTATTTGTTGGCTTATGAAAATAATATATTACAAATCATATCAATAAGCACAACTTCTAATGAATATTTGACTTTTAGGTAATTATTTCTGACTTAACTCTGGGTATAGAATAAATTTCTTATCCAGAGAAAAGAGCCAGGGAAAGCAAAATTATTAGGAACAACTGGAAATCTTGTATGATTTGTATTGTAACAAACACTCAATTTATCCATCTTAAAATTTTAAATGTAGGGAACAGAACATTTTATTTGTAAGAAAAAAATAATACTAAATAATTCCTTATGAAGGCTAGGCCAGTATAAGATGTTTTAGGAAAAATATTTCAAGAAAGATAGAGCTGTCTAAGAGACAGTGGCCTGTTCTCTGCTCTCAACTCTGGGTTATTTAGCTGCATGAGGATGGGCTATAGAGACAATTAGAAACTAAAGAAAACAGATTATCTGAGAGATTCATATTATAGATGAAGAAATGAAGTTCCAGTCATAGAAGATGACTTACTGACATCAAACAAAGTGGAGAACTAAGACTATCCCATACCTCACTCGATGAACCTCTCTGTTTTGTTCCCTACTCTGTAAAAACACAAAACAAAACAAAATATGAACAGGAAGTTACACAGCATATGGAAGGAGCATTAGACTTAGAGACTGGTTTGAGTTTCCTTTGCTAATAACTAGCCATTGCCCTTGAGCAAGTACTTACTTCCTACTAGTCTCAGCTTCCACCAATTTTAAATTAAAATTTCTGTCCAAGCTGTACCACAAAGCTGTTGAGAAAATCTAATAAGATAATGTACAGGCAAGTACTTTTCTTTGAAAATTGAAGTATTTCAGAGAAACAAAGGAATTTTGATAGTAATAATAATAGTGATGATGATACAGTCCCTTTTGCTCTAACATCTAGTTAGAAGGGACAGCTTACATTTGGAAGAAATGGAAGAACTTGTGTTGGCAAAATGAGTGACAAGTCATGGAAAATTATAAAAAAAGTGAGTTTAGATGCAATTAAGCAAGATAAGGAAGCAATTAGAATTGCCAAATAAAAGGCAGGATGCCCAGTTAAATTTGAATTTTATATAAACAATAGACAGCTAGTATAAGTATGTTACAAATATTTTATAAGAGATACTTATACCAAAAATCGTTTGAAATTCAAATTTCACTGGTTCTCTTCTATTTTTATTAATAAATCTGGCAAACCTAATAATTGGGAGATATCTTAGTTTCATTTTGGCTGTTTAAAAATGCCTTATGCCAGACAGTTTATAAACAGCATAAATTCATGGCTCACAGATAGAGAGTCTGGAAAGTTGAAGCTCAAGGTGCTAGCTAATTCACTGTCTGATGAGAGTCTAGCCCAGTGGTTGGCAAACCTATGTATGGCATGTGTGCCATAGCAGGATGTTGGTTAACACTGAAACCTCTAAAAGGTTCACCATCACTGGCCTAGTCTCTGTTTCTAAGATAGAACTTACTTGTTATTGTGTCATCTGGTAGAAGGGACATCGGAATCTCTTTCCTAAGAGTGTTAACCCTATTTATGATAGCTCTGGCCTCATGACTTAATAAAGATTCTATCTCTTAATATTATCATTTTGGTGATTAAGTTTCAGCATGTGGTTGGTTGGGGGGGGTAGTTCAGACCATAGCAAGGAATGTCTATAAATGGTAAGAAATTAAAGCAATGGTTCAGGACAATTCACCAGTCATTATTATAGGTACATGGGGACCAAGGGGGAATAAAAATAAGGAGACTGTCCCTAAGAGCCTAAGAAAGGGTTGATTTTAAGGTAGTAATTTATACAAAAGGTGAGACCAGGAAATTTGGTGAGGAAAGGAGAAAGATGAGAGGCACACCGATGGTCCCTTATCAGGTCCTTACTATAGGCACTGGGAGCTGGATCCATTAGGTTCACTGAAATACACTTCTAGGAAAGAGACTAAGTCATTTAGCCTACACCTGACAGCCTCTCACTGATTAAGGGTTTTATCTGGAAGGGTTGTGGAATATTCTACTTCAAAATATGACATTTTGGCATAGTTTTTGAGCTAAGGGGGATTGGAAAACAAAAAAATATATATAGGAAAAAGCTCTCTAGCTTTCCCCTCTATGTTCCAAAATTTAGGGTATAAATTTCTCTTTTTGAAGTCAGTCCTATGCCTCTCTTACACAGAAAATAAGAGTCTTAATCACAGGACTCATTAAGACAACTTTAGAGCCTTACCAATCCAGAAACAACATGCATAACAACCCTTACTAAATAATTATCTTCCCTTAGTTTCTTCCAAATTTCCCTTCTCACAGTAGACCATGCCTAGACACTCAAAATACTTTTGCTTTGTATTTTCACTGCTCCACACATTTATTTTCTTTTGTTCAAGTTGTATATAAGCCTGTGGATCCAATTGGCTCTTTGTAGTCTTCACTTCTCTATGAAATCTCTGTGCCATGTAAAAATAATAATATTATTTTAGCTACTTTGTTTTCATTGCTGAAACAAAATAACCAGCACCCAAAGTTAAAAGGGGGGCAGGTTCACTTGGCCCTCAGTTTGCAGAGTTCAGTCAATAATCGATTGGCTGCAAGACAGGGTGGCAAAGGGGCAACAGTTCATGGTAGTTGAAGAGAGCAAAAGCAACAAGAGACATTAACTGCTCCCTTTATTTTATTCAGATTACTTTTATTCAGATTACTAGGGAACTAGTATTCACACCTTTAATCATAGTACCCTTGGGCCTAGCACTGCACAGTAAATCAATCATTCACTCTAGATTCAGCCAATTTTGATAAAGCCTATGTCAACATGAGGGTTTGGAGGACCATCTAGAAAGAAACCATGACAGACATCAAACAAAATGTGCCTTTTTTTCCTGTTAATCTGTTTTCATTCTGTTTAATTTGCAGGGTCCTGGGTATCAGACATACAAGAGAGTAGAGGAAACAGTTTTTCCCTTCTTTTACAGGCTCTTACATATCTAGGCTGCATAACTCCTTGAGATAAACTGCCCCAAAGCTTTAGGGAAATCGCAGTCAATAAAACTTGGAGCATCCTGGAGTATCTGAAGTGTGATGCAGTTGGCAATAGGCAGTTTTCATATTAGTTGTTCAACAGAACTGTGGCTGAAATAAGAAGAGGATACAAAAGATGCTATGTTGAACAGCAAAAACATGTACAGAGACTGTAAAGATGCCATTTATGTAGTGTAGAAGTGTTAGAATCTTAGACTAGCATGAATTACTCTTTTATTTCAAAACTACTTGATGAGCACCGGGGATTTCGCTTAGTGGTCCCGGCATCTGCCTAGCAAGCACAAGGTCCTGATTTCTATCCTTAGTATGCATACCACAATACAGGGTGTGGTGATTCACGCCCACTGCAATCAGTACCACAAACCACAATGCTGGGCTTGGTGGCTCAGGCCTGTAATCCCAGCACTCTGAGAGGCAGAGGCAGGAGGATTGCTGACTTTGAGATTTGCTTGGCCTACATAGTGAGCTCAGGGCCAGTCTGAACTACAAAGCAAGACCCTGTCTCAAGAAACAACAACAACAAAACAAAAGAAAACAAAACAAGAACAAAAACCCTACATATTGAATAGTTACTTATCACAGGTATATTTAGAATATTGTCGAGATAAATACTCAGAAAAGGACATTAAAAATTATGAGTGAAAAGATTTTAAAGACAAATCAGTCAAATTAAATAAATGAATAACTTCCTCCTGCCTTTTATCTCTGGCATCCAAATGTGAACTCAGTATTTTGGATATGAATAGTGAGGAAAATATTATCACAACAACTGGGAAGTTGGGCAAATGAAGTTGTTTTATGGAAAATGAGCTATATTAGAGTATATTATATTGGAAATGGTTAGGACCTATAATGACAGTTGGGAAGTTTTAAATTAATAATTGTTAGTGCATATTGACTATAAAAATTAATAGGCTTCATTGTGACATTTCCATGTGTGTATATAATATTGTTTGATTATATCCACCTTCCCTATTATTTTTTATTTCCTTTCCCTTTCCCTTTGTTCATTTCCTCTTCTATACCAGCCCCCTTCTACTTTTGTGTTGGCTTTCCCCAATAGATTCCACAAGTGGTAGAAAATATGCCTACTTGTCTTTCTGAGATTGGCTTATTTTGCTTAACATAATAATCTCTAGTTCCATTCATTTTTTTTCCACATGACACACTTTGTTCTTCTTTATAACTCAATAGTATTCCACTGTATATATGCATCACTTTTTTCCTTCATCAATTAATGGGCATCTACAATGAGTTCATAATTTGGCTACTATGAACAGTGCTACCAAAAACCCCAAACATCCAGGTATCTCTATGGGATGTTAACTTTGCTTTAGGAGTTGTATTGTTGGATCATAACTCTATTTTTAATTTTTGAGGCCCTTCCCTACTGATTTCTATGGTGGTTATATTAGTTTACATTTCTACTAACAGTATACAAGGGTTCCTTTTCCCTTAGATCCCTGCCAACGTTTATTACATTTTTAGTATCTTGATAATTAGTCATTCTGACTTGGGTAAGATGGGACATCAATGCAGTTTTAATATTCATTTCCCTTGGGGCTAAAGATGTTAAACACTTTTTTCATATAATTACTAGATATTTGTACTTCTTTTAATAATCATCTGTTCAGCTCATGTGCCCATTTATTGATTGGTTTACATGTTCTTTTGCTGTTCAGTTTTGTGAGTTACTTATATATTGTGGTTATTAATCCAGTCAAATGAGTAGAAGGAAAATTTTTTCTTCCATTCTCTAGGTCATTTCTTCAAAGATCGTTTCATTTACTGTCCACAAACATTTAATGTGAACTAATCACATTTTTGCTATTATTTCCTGAGCTACTTGAGTTCTGATCTGGAAATTATCACCTATGCCAACATCTTTTTTTTTTTTTTTTGAGACAGGGTCTCGCTTTGTAGTTCAGGCTGGCCCTGAGTTCACTATGTAGCCCAGGCAAACCTCAAACTCAGCAATCCTCCTGTCTCTGCCTCCCGAGTGCTGGGATTACAGGCGTGAGCCACCACGCCCAGCTATGCCAACATCTTAAAGTGCTTCCTTTATACTTTCCTCTAGCAGTTTCAAAGTTTAGGTATTTAATCCTTTGGATAGACTCTTTGATCCATTATGAGTTGATTTTTATGCAAGCTGAGAGACAGTTTTAATCTTCTATAGTTGATGTCCAGTTTTCTGAAAATCATTGGTTGGAGAGACTGTCTTTTCTCCAACTTATGCCTTTGATACTTTTTCAAGAATCAGATGGTTGTGCATGCATGTGCTTATTCCTGGGGTTCTCTATTCTGTACTATAGATCTACATGTCTATTTTTATGTTAATACCATGCTACATTTTGTTACAATGGCTCTGTAGTATATTTAAAATCAGACATTGTGATGCCTCTACATTGCTCTTTTCGCTCAGAATTGCTTTTACTATTTGGAGTCTTTTGAGTATCCATATGAATTTAAGGATTATGTTCCAGTTGTGTGCATGGTGTTATGATGTGGACTACATTAAACCTACAGGTTTTCTCTGGTATGAAAATATTCAAAATCTTAATTCTTCTCTTTATTTCCAAATTTCTGTTCAATTTCTTTGCTCCATTTTTTAAAAATTGAATTTTTTTAAAATTGAATTCTTTATTGGTACAATTTATATACATCTCAAAATCACATATAATATTGAGAAATTTGTACCAGTATATGCCACAAGTTAATTCTCATTTTTACCCATATCCCTACCCACTCCCCCCTCCTCCCCTCTTTATACATGCACTTTTATTTTCTTTCCTTCCCATATTTATTCCTTCCCCTCATCACATTCCCACACCAAGTTTCCTATAGAAATATTCCACTCTATAAAAGCTGTCCTACTTTCTAGAACTCATTTGCATCTATAGGTGTTCATGCCAA
>PVIC010016852.1:0-16216 GCA_004025085.1 Thryonomys swinderianus
TGCCCTCTGACTCCTGAGACTGGGTTAGGTTTTCCATGGCAGCCTGCTTTTATGCCCCTAGTCCTGAAGGTTCTCTAACTGTGCTATAATTCCTATTTATTTGATGGCTTTTCTTTCTCTTTTGACTGTAAGGTCCTTCAGGCAGATAGTCTGTCCAACAACCGGCCTTGTAGGGATACACCAAACTAGAACTGCTCGGTCAGGTTGCTCCCAAATTCCTCATCCACAGAAACTGTGAGATTTTTAGTGTTGTCCTGACTCGCTATAATTTTACAGCAATCTTATGCAGTAACAAATAACTAATAGACTAACAAAACTGAGTGGTTTACAGCTACAACCACTTCATTCTATCTCTTGCTCTTTTGGCATAAACTGAGCTCAATTCAGCAATACCTAGCTGCAGATGAGCTGCTGGCCTGGATCCAATGTGATTTCACTCAAAGCTCTGGCATTTCATGGACCAGAAGGTGGACTCAGCCTGAACAGTTGACCATAGTTCCAAGAGCTGGCATTTCCAGCATCACTGTCCAATTCCTCCATAGCAAGTATCACAAAAGATCCAAGAAAGAATCTGCATGATTTTTTAATGACTTGGCTTCAGACATAATAGACAGTCATTTCCACCACTTTCGATTGATGGAAGCAATCAAGAGACCAGCCAGGTTCAAGGACAGGGAATAGCAACTTTTCATCTTGATAGGAAAAGTGTCAAAGAAGTTGAAGTTATTTTAAAATCTAACTGTATTGAAGCATAATTTCCAAGCAATAAAATGCACCCACTTTAAAAATTTTAGTTTTAACAAATGCATGCACTTTATGACTCCTCCTATAAACAAAATAGAGTATTATCTTTATTCCAAAACATTCTCTTGTCCCACTGTGGTCAACCTCCACCCCCTGTTAACAGGCGGTCTTTGACCTGTTTGCAGGCCTTTCTACAATTTCGTACGCTTCCCTACGCTTGGCTTCTTCACTTAGCTGAATTCTTTCCAGATGTATCTGTGTCACTGCACCTATCAACAGTTCATTCTGTTGTTATTGTTATGTGGTATTCTATTTACCTGGATATTCTCCTTTAGGTTTACGTTGTTGCCTATTGATAGATAGGTGAATTGTTTCCAGATTTCGATTACTAAGAATAATGCTGCTGTCAGCACTTATTTTCACTCCTCCTGCACAAATATTTAGGAGTGGGTTTGCGAGGCCACCCAATTTTTTTCCCAAGATGGCTGTGTCATTTTCTTTTTGCATCAGCAATATCCAAAAGTTCCAGTTACTGTATACCCTTCTCTACACGGGACACTGCCAGCTCTCTGAAATCCAGCCGTCCCAGGACCTGTGTAGTAGTATTTACTTGTGGCTTTAATTTGCATTTCTCTGATGACTAATGGTGTTTAACATCTTTTCACGGCTAATTGGCCATGAATGTGTCTTTTTGTAGGGCCTGCTCCGATCTTTTGATATTTATAATTAGTTGTTTTGTTTTCTTGAGTTTTAAAATGTTGTTTATAAATTCAGGACAAGAGACCTCAGTTGGTATCTGGATTGCAAATATTTCTTTCCGAGATCATGGCTCGCCTTTTCCTATTCTTCGTTGTTGCTGTCACTGTTGTTTGACAGGGTCTTGCCATAACTTGCCAGGGCTGGCCTTGAACTCACTATGTAGCTCAGGGCGGCCTCAAACAGGCAACGATCTTCCTCCTTCAGCCTCCCAAGTGCTGGGATTATGCCTTTCATATTCTTAAAGTAAAGGATGTTTTTAATAGGGATAAGCTCAATTATTTTCTTTTTTGAATCCTATATTAGAAATTTTTGCCAACCTATAGTCACTAAGAGTTTCTTCTATTTTACTCTAGAAGTTTTATAGTTGTAACATTTACGTCCAGGTCTGGCTCACTTTGAGTTAATCTCTTTCATATGGCTTTTGTTGAGGGTCATGTTTCATATTTTTCCCAAATAAGATACTAACTGGGTACAGAATCATTTATTGAAAAGATTATTCTTTCCTTGTTAACTTAGCACTTTGAGCCAACTGACCCTATGTGTTTATTTTTGGATTTTGGGGCATGTTCTATGATTCTATATGTTTAGCCTTTTGGGGATGTATTTTAAAACTACTGCTTTTCTGGGCCAGAGATTTAGCTCAATGGTGCCGGCGCCTGTCTCTCAAGCGCAAGGTCCTGAGTTCGATCCCGGTGACCACAATGAATGCTGGGCGTAGTGACTCACACCCACCAGCCATCAATACCACACACCACAGTGCCGGGCGTGGTGGCTCACGCCTGTCATCCCAGCACTCGGGAGGCAGAGGCAGGAGGATTGCTGAGTTCCAGGCTTGCCTGGGCACCATAGTGAGCTCAGGGCCAGCCTGAACTACAAAGCGAGACCTTGTCTCAAAACAAACAAACAAAAAAACTACTGCTTTTCTATTTCTCAAGAGTTACTTTGTTATCAATAAAATGTCTGGTATACTAGAAGTTTGAACCAAAAATTCAATCTCTAATTCAGACATCTGGAAATCAGTATGATATTTAACATTAATGTCTGATTGACTGCCTTGAGCCTGTTGCAGAACTAGTAATCTTTAGTGAAAATGAAAAACCAAGTATGTTTATGGTTTTTAATACATCCTATTGTCGAGAAAAAGATTCCCATAATTTCTAAAAGTGTATTCTTTTTAAAAGTAAGATTTTGTGTGTGTGGTTTTGCCCAAAACAGCACATTTGGCTTCTACTATAGATACTTTCGTATTTTATTTGTGGACCATTCAACATAGCAAGGCTAAGACAAAATTAAGGTCAAATAAGGAAACTCAGCAAATGGTTTCTATCTGGCTGCACGTTTGACCACCAACTGGCAAACAACATCAGAAAAACTGAGCAGGAGACAGATGATAGGGTAGAAGTACATATTTGACCACGGGCCCAGACTCTTATAAAAGAAGCTGGCTGAAGATTTATAGGAAAGGATACTGGAATGAATTCACAGTGCTGAAAAATCACAAACTGTTTTTCCATTTAACTGAAAAGACTCTAACCTTTAAATGGTGGTAGCTCTAAGTTTGCTGCGCAGTTCGACCTACAGTTTTTATTGCAGGGAAGACCAAGTAACTAAAAAACCTTTATTGATGTGCTGATCACAGCAAAATACTTAACGAATACTTAACGCTGACGGAGCAAGGGGAGGTTTAAATGGGATGGGACGCTGTTTCAAACTGGTTAATTTTTGAATGACTTTTTAGGGATAGACTCCCTTCACCAAAAGCTAATTAGTATTTTTATTGACTCCTTCCGTTCTCTTTAACGTTTTAATGCACTATTAATATGACAGCATGAATTAAAAAAAAATTAAAACAAATTAGGAAGGAGGCTAAAAGCAGGTTCCGGCGTCTGTCACCCCAGGACGAGCCGGTGAGCAGAGAGAAGCCGGAGACGTGGAGTTGTTTTCCTGTCCCCCTCGAATGGGGAAGGATCTGAAAAGAGAAGAAGGGGAAATGGGCCTTTATTGCCTTTCTTGACGTTTAGAAGCAAAAAGGTAAAGGCAGGAGGCGCGCGGGCGGAGTGGAGGGCACGGGGAGCCGGGCGCCCGGCGGAGGGCACCGCGCCCAGGAGTCCGACGGGGGCCCCGAGCGCGGGCCGGACGGCGACCCCAGCGACAGGCGCACACCTACCTCTTCCGGTTTCGCCCCGCGGCGCAGGCGCGGCCCGGACGCCTCTCCAAGTGGCCGCCAGGGGGCGCGCGGCCCGCGCGGGCGGCTGAGCGGGAGGGGCGGTCGCCGTGGAAACCGAGGGCGCGCGGGGAGCGGTGAGCAGGTGAGCGGCCGGCTAGGGCCTCGCATCCGCCCCCGCACGTCGTTGAGGGGGCTCCCGGGAGACTGGCCTTAGGGCGCCTGACTCCTTCCGGTCGGACCCTGAGGGCTTCTGGAGCGTCTGCTCCGACCCCCACCTCCCGGCCTGGACTCGCCCGCGGGTCTCCCCGCGGCGCGCGGTCGGGCGCGGCCGGAAGCGCGGCGAGGTTCGCGTACCCCGCCCCCTTCAGCGGGGAGAGCGGAAAGCGGGCCTGAGGGAGCGGACCTGGACGCCGATCGCCTCCTTCCGTCTTGCAGAACCTCTTGCCCGTTTGCCCTGCTACGTCCGCGGCAGGGGCCACGGTCGAAATGTAAAGGTTTGTGCCGCCCGCGCTGTCCGCAGCCCCGCAGCTGCACCGTCCGTGAAGCCAGGAGCCCCCCATCTGCGGGGTTCGAGTTCACTTACCTGAGGGCACCTGAGGGTGCGAAAATAGGAAATGGAGAATTCTAGAAATTTGGAAGTTTGGATAACACATTAAAGTATATTCTAGTTGTTCTACTTTATATTAGTTGTGGCCTAATTTAGAAGTTAAACTTTGTTATAGATGTGTGTGCAGGGTGAAAGAAACCCTCTAGTTCTGTTTATCACAGTGTATAGGGTTCGCTACGATCTCCAGGTTCAGGCGTTTGTCCGCTGGTGTCCTCAGATGCACCCCTAGAGCAAGGAGAGACTCCCGCGACGCCTTCAGTGTGCAGGGCTTCCTCCCTTGACAGTTGCCCCGAAGTGTTGGCATCTTGTTACAAGAGAAGTGTTGGCATCTTGTTACTAACCTTGAAGGGAAGTTGGAAAGATGGAGGAGGAGATAGGGTCAGAGTTTCAGAAAGCTGAGGTTACAGACTTCAGGGTGGAAACTGGTCTTTGGCCGTCAGTCCTTCCTAACCCACGGTGCTGTAAACATTCAGCAGGTTGTTGATGCCCTTATGCCTCACACTCTCGATCCGTAGATTAGTTTCCCCGAATACTGCAGCACCCTTCTAAAAATTACACTTGGTTTCCTTCTTTGATGAATTTCTTACGTTTTTATAGTGCCTTCTTTCCGCACTCCCTTTCTTCTAGCGTAATTCTCTGCTGGGCAAAGAGAGTTGAAGAAATGGTAGATGGGAAAAGACATCCCATCAAAGCCAAAGAAGAGGGGCTTGTTAAAAGAAGACTTATTTCTGTGAGGGCACAGAGGAAAATAATAAGGCTGAATGAATATTCATGAGTGTGATAGACACGGATTTCCTTACAGGCACCACCGAGACCTGACTCCAGTGGACCTTCTTCATTTTCACTGCTGCCCTTTGAAGGTAGAGTGAGGTCTGTTCTCTTACACGTCTGTGTTTAGAAAGCATTGTGTGTTTCAGCATTATTTTTTGTTTTATTTTGTTTTTATATTTCCATGGTTAAAGAACTGAAGGAACTGAAAAAAAATGTAGTTGTGATCACTAGAGAAATTAGTATAATAAACTTCATTTGAAACTAGTGGTTTTTAGCAGCCTTGGATCAAAGGTAGACCAATTTTAAAGCTAAGAATCCAGTATAATTTGGGGACTGCAGTTAAAAATTGGTCAATAACTAACTAATTTTCATAAGTAAAGAAAATACATGTTAATGTCATGTACATCATCAGTCATCCAAGTAAAAGTTGAAAATGTTATTCATCCAGATATTTTTAAATACCTAGATTTGAATATATGATTTTTTAATTATTTTTTCGAACTTGAAGATTATTTGGGGCTATAAACATGTAATGTGTATAAACTGATATTTGAAGTTTTCAAAAACTGACTTTTGGGCAATATTGTGAGTTATGTTTAAATAATTGTTTTTAAAATGTGCCAGAGAGTATTTCCAACTGTATTAAAAATGTGTTCTGATGAGCCAAGTTAAATCTTTTATCCTTGTAAGTTAAAAAAGTCTGGCATCTGTAAAAACTTTAGTCTAAAAGACACTTTACTTTCCAAATTTAGGGTCTGTTTTCAACATTGTTAACAAATAATGGAACATCAGTAAAGAAAGTAAACATGTACTACTTGTAAATCAATTTATTCAAATCAAGTATTCATTAAACATCTGGTTTGTGTTCATTCATGGGAGCTGCTGGCTTGTGTGGCGGCATGCATTTTTGAATTCCCAAAGAT
Organism: Thryonomys swinderianus; assembly: GCA_004025085.1. Classification (NCBI taxonomy): domain Eukaryota; kingdom Metazoa; phylum Chordata; class Mammalia; order Rodentia; family Thryonomyidae; genus Thryonomys; species Thryonomys swinderianus. The sequence goes on from PVIC010016852.1 coordinate 5,972, forward strand.
AAGGAAATTGAAGTAGTAATTATTGTTCAGCCCAAAATTAATTATATTATTAAAACAGTGCCAGAAATGTGTTTAAATACGGGTATATTGCCTTGCAATTAACACTAAACAGTTCTGTACCTTTTAAATTACATTGCTCTTAAATAAATAATGTTCCTCTTTAACAAGATTCTTGGAAACACTGATATTGGTACTGTTATTACTGTCTGACTCAGATAAATTTATAGCAAGTTACTGGCTGAGTCAGGACTAGACTAAGATTCCCAATGCCCATAGAGAGAGCTTTATCTATATCACCTATATCTCCTCATGGAATCCTACTAAAACTTCTGTCATTATAAAATACTTTTGGGTAAATGTCTTTAACTTTAATTTACACTTATATAAAGCATCAGCCAGGGCCAGAGATTTCACTCAGTGGTTCCAGTGCCTGCCTACGAAATGGCAAGGTCCCTGGTTCTATCTGGGTAACCATATACAACAATACCAAGTGTGGTGACTCACACCCACCAGCAATCAGTACCACATACCACAGTGCGGGCCATGGTGACTCACACCTGTAATCCCAGCACTAGGGAGGCAGAGGCAGGAGGATTGCCTACGCTACATAGTGAGCTCAGGGCCAGCCTGAACTACAAAGCAAGACCCTGTCTCAAACAACAACAACAAAAACACCCAGAAAACAAAACAAAACCAGAAAAACAACAACAAAAAGCGCATCAGTCAGAAAACATCAGGATCCATTTTGTGTCCAAAATGGTGTTAGGACAGAACTGTTAATACTCTCAGCCTCCACACAATTACTAAGGGAGGCATTAGGAGGCTCGTGGATATTCATGCCTCCTATGAAAAGCTGTGAAAAGCGTCATTAGGAGCTTTGGAGACGCTGAAGAAGGACCCTGAAATTGTGCAAGAAGGGAGGCAGACTCTGTGCATGGGTAACTGCAGAATCAAAGCATTATGGAAAAATGGCACTGACAGGTGACAGTGCACATCGCTTTTTACTAAACAGACTTACCTGAAAAGCATTTGGGGAATATTTTTGAAAACATTTTCTCAAAGAAACATTGTGGAGTGGATTGTGGAAAAGTTATCACTTTCTTTGGCTAAAGATCTGTTGCAGAATGCTTTTCCCTCCTTTGAGACTGAGTCAGGGCACTGCTTTTTCGAGGTATATGGCTCAGAGCCAGGGAAGGAGCTATGTACAGAGCAGGCACTAAGGAGATGTTTGAAGTTACTGACAAACAGAAACGCATTTGTCTGGAATTACTCTAAGTATAACCTTTCTGGAAGATAATATTTACTTGAAGAATATTTTTCTAAGATTCTCACCCTTTACTTAGAAACCCTTTGGGTGGCCAGGAAATGGCCACCATAAACATTGTAAACATGTGAACATTTATAATGTTTAGGACAGTTCCATTTGTTTGGAGGACATTATCAAATGCAAAAGTACATTCTGTTGTTAGCTCACTGCCAAAATACAAGGGCTAGATGGGCAATCTAATTGGCTTAATAATTTTCTAGAAAGTGTGAAACAGCACATCTTCATATAGTTTATGCACAAATCATTTGTGCTGTAATGGAACTACATTGTTACTCACTTTATTAAAATTCCTTGCCATGAGCTACAGTTAAGTAACTAATTATACATTAGAGAATTAAAAACATAAGAGCCAGCTAACCGAGGTGATTGAGCAAGATGTGGTTATTTTTTCTCCAGGGCCAGATGGGTACCGCAGGTGGGGACCTTAATACTTGATCTCTTCCATATGACTCAGGGAAAAAGACATTAATGTTGACATTTAACTTTTAAGTCAAGTATTGTGTAGTAAAATCATCATTATATAGTAAGTTATATTTTAAAATGAAACATTGGCCAGCATACTATCATTTTGTGCAACTGCCAAGATAAAAGTTCTTACTCTAAAATAGAAAATGATATAAAAATTCAGCTTTGTATCTAAGGCAGAAGAGAGCAAGTTTTTCTGTGCTAATAATTTTCTGTAGACTGTGTTGTTCTAAGGATGTATTTAGTACAGAACTTCCCAAATTATTCTCACATTTGAGAAAATGCTTTTTCAACGTATTAAATCTTTTTGTGGGTCATGATGTGCTTTTTAGTGTTTGCCTTCATGTAGCCTTGAATGTGTGAGCAGGTAGTGTTGTATATACTTGTCTAGAGAAGACTCAGGCTCAGAGACAGCCTCCCTCACAGTTCAGGTGTGTGAGCAGCATGTGTCATTTCAGCAAGGTTTTCCATTGTGCTCTCAATGGCCTATGCAGATGACAATTCTGTGAACCAAGTTCACATTGAAAATTGTCAGTAGCAAACTTCAGAGATTAATCTTTTCACAAATCACTGTATTTAGTAAAAGACATCGACTGCATTATAGTTACCTGGAGTTTGAAGAAGGGTGATTTGGTGCTGTAACTGAACCAAAAGAGGAAGGAATAATACTCGTGAAGCTCTTTCTGTCAAGTGATGTCGATTTTAGCTTATTTAATCCTTAGGAACGAGTGTTATCATGTTCACTTCACAGATGATGATATTTAAGTTAAGAAAAGATTAAGTAACCTCCTCAAGGTCACAGTTGGTGGTGAGCCTAGAATTAAAACAAAGGTCTGGCCCATTCATCTACCATTTGAATATTCATCAGACAAGGATGTATTGTGTCTGTTGCATTTAGTGAAGAAAGACATTAATGCATAAGAATCATCACCCTCATTCTCAAGTTTCCAATAATCAAATCAAATAATTACAAAGATTATGATTTTTCTACTACACCAAACTACACACATATAAATTATAGGTTGTGCTATTAATCTTATGAGAATAATGGGAAATAAAAGCTAAAAATCTTTTAAGGAAAACCACACTCTGAGATGTGTATCTAAACCAAATCCATGAAATATTCCTGCCTAATAAAAATATTGAGGAACACTGGACTTTGATTTTTCTTTATAAAAATGCTATTATTGGTGTTTATTGCTAAATATAAAAGCAACAAATGCCTTACGAAAAGTTATTATTTGTCCTTGTAAGTCTTGATGATTTAAAAACACTTCAGTATATACTTTTATTTGTTCTTTGTAATAACTCTAGTCAAACCTAATTCTTTTGGATCCTGGTTCTAATTCTTTAAGAACTTTGCTTCTTGGTGCTGATAGAAAACTGCGGTTTGGTTGGTTGGTTGGTTGGTCAGTTGGTTTTTAAAAACAGTGTCTGACTATGTAGTCCACACCAGCATTGAATTTGCCATGCAGCCTATGTTGGCCTCAAACTCATGAGCCTCACTACGTCATCCTCCCAAAGTGCTGGGATGACAGGTGTGAGCCACCACACCTGGCTCTTGGCCTTTAATTTTTTAAAAAATGTATAAACATGTACTGAGCCACTGCTATGTCCAGTACACTCTGTCCAGTACTGTATATCAATAAAGTGCTTTTTAAAATTCAGCCCTTGCTCTTGAAGGAGCTTGCTAGCGCTAGTGTAGGTGGGAACACAGAAGAGTGAGCCTGAGTGTTTTGGGTGGGGCTGGGAAGTGCTGTCGCTGAGCTAAAACGGGACTCAGCAGACTCAAGGGCCCACCTGGCTCAGGATATTCCAGTTTTGTGGTTGATCTTCAGACCTCAAATCTGCAGATAGGGAAGCATTCAGAATAAAAAAGCCAGTTTTGTTTTTGTTTTGTTTTGGGGTTGTTTACTTCAGTGCTGGGGATTGACCTTGGAGTCTTGGACATGCTGGGCAAGCACTGAGCTCCATCTATCTCCAGCCCCCTTTAAGATGGTTTTATTCTATGAGAAAGGTTCAAGCTAGGTTGCCTGGGCTGGCCTCGGACTCACGGTCTTCCTCCGCCTCCCAGGTAGCCGGGATTTGCGGGTGTGTACCACCTCACCCAGTAAGAAGCTAGTTTTAAATTAAGTACCAGTGGTGTGTAATTTACAGTAAACACAATTAGTGGAGCAAATATGGAATTTACTCAGGTTTTCTGTCTCTTTTTAAAACAGGTATATTTCATAGTAGTTAACCAAAGCAATGGAAGGCACGCAGAAAGCACCTAAAAAGGAGAAAGAAAATGGGCCATCAAAAGAACTCAAACTGGCTGCCAACGAAGCACTTCTGGACTATCAGTAAGTTTGCACTCTGAAATCTACAGTTCACCTTAGATAAGTCTAATGGTTAAGACGCTTGTAACTACAAATGATGCCCCCAACAAATGACAAGAGAGTCAAGGTGGTGGGAGACATAATTACACTGTGGTGCTATGTGCATATGTTCCAGGACTCTGGGACACACAGGGCATGACTCCTGCAGCTCTGGCTGGAACTGTCTGGAGCGTCTCTGGGGCAGCGCTCAGGCTGCCTCCTGTTCGCCAATGGCCGCTCCATCCCGTGCGCGCACAGCTTGCTGGCTCCTCTTCAGTTCTACACGGAAGGGTTAGAGGATATTTATAGAAGGGCACAAGAGGATTTTAATTTATTTTTCCATATTTTAGACCTTCTAACTTGTATTATTCTTAGGTGGCCGTGGATCAAATCCAAGTGAGACAATTATTTTTAGCAGTGAGAACATGTCATAATGTTTCACTTCCAGGAACTGGACAGAAAGCTAGGGTTGACGTGTATTCCAGATAACAGAAAGGTCCCTGAAAACTTGTAAACCTCAACTTTCAGCAGAGACTAATAGATGTTTTAATGTATAATATTTAGGGAATTAAAAGATAAGCATTAGTCTTTTCCCAAGTAAGACTGAAATTAATTTTCTCATTTAACAAGTACTTGAGAGTTTATCGTGAGCAAGACAAGTGCTCACAGTAGGTGAAGGAGTAGCAGTGAACACAATCACACAGTCCTTGCCTAAGGAAGTGTGGGAGATGGACACTTAAATAAAAAGTAAATACACAGTATTATGCCTCACTGTAATGAAGATACTACGAAAGAACAATATAGAGGGCTGTTTAATGGTACAGCTGGAGGCTTGGCCTACACAGGAAATACAGCATCTTTGAGGAAGGCATGTTTAGCTGACCTGCCTATGGAAGAGAAACAGGTATTGTGCAGAGTGGTGAAAAAAATGGTTTATGGAGAAGTTGCTAGGATTCCAAAGAATTTACCACGGTTTGAGCATTGAGAGGGAAAGCAGAGATGGCAGGGGCAAACACAGGGGGTCAGGGGAGTGTTTAGTTAAAGAACACTTGAGATTTAGAAACAGGAAACCATTTGAAGAGGTTCAAGGTTAAAAGGAGTGACTAGGTCTTTTTAAAAAAAGATTTTAATATCATTCAGGAAAAATCCATCTTCTTTTCCTTAAGAAACTTCAAACCTATCTATGTATCTTTTTTTGGAAAGCAGTAAGTGAAAAGGAGAGAATTCTAAGTGAGAAACATCCATTGAAAAGGGCTTTTAACAGTTTTCCTCTATCTTCTACTGCAGTGACATTAAGTATAACCAGATACTCATTTCTGAGCATAACTGAAAACTTCCTTTCATCTTAGGAAAGGTGTGTAGAAAGTCAGGCTCTGTGACTGGTCTCTAATTTGCTCCTGTGCTTTATGGTTATGACATCGAACTGTAGCTGTCTCTCTCTTGGGGGTCATCCAGAAGCCAGCCTTTCTCCTATTTAACAAAGGTTTACAGAGGCAAATACTAAAAAACTCTCACAATACAATGCAAGACATAAACTGAACACTCCACGCCTTTGTTCCCTTTCATTTGTTAAAATGAAATGATCTTGTGAATGGGAGCAGCCAAGGCTTCCTGTGCCACACTCTGCTTGTGATGGTTTGTTTACTCATGACTTGTGCCGCCATCCAACAGAACCTCAGGTGCAAAACGCGCGGCTGGCTGTGCCATCTCCTGAGGAAAGGTGGGAGTCCCCCGGCGGCCTCACACGCTTCTCACTCGATCTCATCTTCTCATAAAGCAGTAAGCACATCATTGTGAGTTAATAACTGTTATGGTTGAGATGTAAAAAGCCACCCAAGTCTCACGTGATCAGAAGGAGACTGGATCACGGGGCCGCCATACTCCTCCGCAGATTCAGCCACTGAGGCCAGACAGTCCCCGGCGGCCCTGCTAGGTGGGGAGCTACTGGGAAGGGGCCATGCTCTGGGCAGGGTGCGTTCTGTCTGCTGCGCCTCCCTTTTCTCCCCTTGCTTTCCGGTTGCCATGTGCTGAGCGCCTTTCTCCTTCCTGCCCCTCTGCCTTCCTCCTTCCTGCCCCTCTGCCTTCCTGTAGCTGCCTTGCAGCTAGCCAGCCATGGCCTGAAGCCGTGGCCCAAATAAACTCCGCCTCCTTTAAGGCACAGGTGTAGGTATTTTATTCCAGTCATGGGAGAGTGACTGCTATAATACTTTGAGCAGCTGAGCTTTAATAATTTTAACTCCAAAATATAAATTCATGTATTTCTGATTGTGAAATGCTTCTGTCCGTGTTAAGTCTGCAATACAATCGTCTTTGAGAATGTTGGTTTTCCTTCTTTCTCCCATACTTGTCTTTCTCTTAACTTTTTCATATATACAGAAATAGGTATAAATACAATGGTAGGTTAAAGTAGATTAAAAAATATTTTTAAATCTGAAGTTTATTTGGATTTGTGCTTTGGGGGTTTATGTTTTTATGTAGACTAAATAAAATAGTCATTTATAGTGACTACTTGAGGTGAGGGAAAAATATGAAAGCTAATTTCTACTTGGCTGTCCCTCATCAAACTCTGAACTCCTTGGAGATTATATTTTATAGCTCCTCGTATCTCTAGTACTTAGCACAGCCTGGCACAGAGAATATGAGTTTAGAGTTTCTTTTTTGTGTAAATATTATTGAATTTTGCCTGAAGCCAAAATAAGATTTATGAAGACAAAAAAAAAGATAATTGCCTACTGATATAGAAATACTTTTTTTGTTTTGTTTTGTTTTGTTTTTGAGACAGGGTCTCGCTTTGTAGTTCAGGCTGGCCCTGAGCTCACTATGTAGCCTAAGCAAACCTCGAACTCAGCAATCCTCCTGCCTCTGTCTCCTGAGAGGTGAGATTACAGGCATGAGCCACCACACCTGGCACTGTGGTATGTGGTATTGATGGCTGGTGGACGTGAGTCTCCACACCCAGCATTGTATGTGGTTACCGGGATCAAATTCAGGACCTTGTGCTTGCGAGGCAGGCGCCGGAACCACTGAGCTAAATCTCTGGCCCTAGAAATACTTTTTTAAAGTATTAATTCTTAGTAGTGGAATACATACCATGAAACATGCATGTTCTTGCTCAGAGGTGAGTATAAATTGTTCAGATATTTTGAATTGGCAACAAAAGCAGTAACTACAAAGCAGTTGTGCCTTTTGATCAGGTAATTAATTCCATGTAACAGGAACTCTGTCACAAAAGCATTCAGTGCTTCTTTTGTGAAGAGTAGATGTGGCCAGTACTAAATCTATAAAGTAATCTCAAATATTGGTGGTTTTTATTTTCTCCTTATATTTGTTTTCTACAATGAAAGTAGATGGATATGGATATAGGAATGGGTCTGCATATTATTGTGCATAAATAAGGTGGATCTTTTTGGAATTCAAATTTGTTTTCATTTCCCAAATTTTCAGTGAAATTGCACAGAGGTAGAAAGTTTATTACTAACATTTTTACGACTCATTACTAACATTTTTACTATTTTATGGCATCCACTACTACCGTAGGCTCTTCCACTTACTATCTTTCTGGTATCCTGGTATTTCCTCCATAGTATTTATCACAGTGTGCAAATCTTTATTCATTTGCTTTTTTACTGTCTAGTAAATTACACTCCCTGAAGGTGAAGAGTATTAGGTTCTCTTCCAAATGGTTTCTGAAGCCCAAGACACTAGTGTCAGCTCCTTAAATCTGTGTTGCATATATGAATGCATAAAAAGGAACACAGGTGAATAGAAACTGCAGAATTTTGTGAAAAGCACCACAGAGCTCATCTCCTTTAATCTTCTTATTTATGGAAGAGTAAGTCAAAGCCTAAGCAAGTTAAATATCCTTAGGCAGTTAGTAGATGAGCAGGACTAAAATCAAAGTTTCAGAGCTCGCTTCTGCAGCACATATAATGAAATCAAATGCTCATAATAATCAAACAGAGCTTTCTTGCCACTAGAGGATTAGATTGTTTTATTTTTATGCTGCATTTTCTTATCATTTGGCAGGAGTAAACCATATTTTTCTCTTTCCTAAGTATACAATGTCACACATGTAAGCGACATTTTAGAGAGGGAGCTGAGAGGATGTCAGGTGAGTCAACAGGAATATGTGAGCACTTGCTTATGCTAGAAACGTTCATATATCTTATTCTGATTCTTAAAATATGTAGAGGTGGGTACTGAAATCATTGTCTGATAGTTTGGACAGGGAATTTGATCCGCCTGTGAGCAAGTAGAAGTGGTAGGACAAGATTTAAAACCAGAATTCCTCATTTTTCCAACCAGTGCTGTTTCCTGTACCAGAGGTGGTATATTTTTGTTCTAGTTTTGATTTATTTTTGGCTGATGCAAAAAATAAAGCTACTTCTCTTGTCTTGTTTTTATCTCAAATTTAAAGTTATAAGGTTTTACTAGATAATAGCAATATAGTGACTTATTATCTTACAATCACTATCAAATAACCTGTTCCAAAGCCATCCTGCCTTTTTCTGTAATTTCATACCTAAGATATACTCAATAAATTCTTGTTTGATATTAAACAAATATATTTAGGCCAGTACAGAAGACTTTATTATTTATAGAAAAGACAGTACATTAATTAATGAACTGTCAGGCATTCCTAAATTACCTTGGTATCTCAAAATATACTTCCCTTTTAAAGTCTTTGTTTTGTTTCTCATGTTTGTCTGAATGTTTTTTAGAATGTAGGAAGCACGTTTTCTGTGTTCCTTTGCTATATTTTTAAGCTGAATTCATAAATAATTAAAAAGTATGTAAGTTATAAAACATGAACAGGAGTTGTTTCCATAAAAATCTCTCTTTCCCACATAATGAATTAAACAGGTTCAGAAATGGAAGCCTGCCAGGTGTGGTGGTGCCCACCTGTAATCCCAGCATTCTGGGAGGCCAGGGCAGGAGAACAGCAAGTTTAAAGTCGGTCTGGGTAACTTACGGAGACTGTCTGAAATTTAAAAATTTAAAACAGGCTAGGGACAGACAGAGTGCAGTACACAGCTGCTGGGTTCAGTCCTTTTCCCTGTCCCTCAATTACACATCATTTAAGAAAGCTTCTTATCCCCAAATGGGCTTTTGTGATATATTTAATAATATACTTGAACTCAAATATTGATCTTTTAAATTTCATGTCATTAATTTTTCTTAAGGTAAATAATGGTAACACAACTTATCTTCCTTTATTCTCAGCTGTCAAATAAAAGAAAATATAGTAGAGAGATACATGTTTCAAATTAAGAAGCTTAGGGAAAAGAACCAAAAGTATCACGAAAGAGTGAGTATAAAATATACAGCCTTTATATAACTATAAAGCATTCACATATATATATTTTGAAAATTGAATTATGATGGAATATATCCCAGGAAATTATCTACAAAGCTTAGAATAGATTGATTTATAATTCATTTATGTTCCTTTGTGCATGTGAGGCAAGAAGGTACTAATGTCCCCATTATATTTATTATGATGTCAGTAGAAGATAGCTTAATTATACTATTTAGATCATGAGGACAATAGTTTAAAATTTTAAAGCTTTGAAACCATGTTTACATTTTGACTTATTTAACCAAAGTATGAAACACTGGTTTTGTATTTTTTAACCTCTGAATATTTGTCCTAAATTTTCAGAGAGTGTACATATATAAATACCTTTTAAAAACTGCAATCTCTGTAGTTAAAATGACTGGATATTTAAGATGATACAATGTTTTTTAAAAACTGGATTAAAGTGAACGTTAAAGGGTGCTGCTGTATACATCTGTCAGGACTGAAGATCAACAGGAGGAAAGTTTGAAAATAATAAATGTAGGGTCTGGGGCCTCAGTTCAATCCCTAGTGTTGGAAAAAAAAGCACTCAGAAAATAATAAATGATAACATAACATTCCTCAAGGCCTCTCTGACTGACGAAATACACACTTATTTTTTATAGATGTGTTCACATCTTTATTTTATAGATCTGAAACTTCCACAGTTAATGTTTTATTTGGCTCCTGTTTATACAGATTATATCTTCAAATATGAATGGAATCTAGAGTCAGAAACTTCTGTCTGTATCCTGACT
>PVIC010016852.1:16316-33465 GCA_004025085.1 Thryonomys swinderianus
TGAATAGCATTTGTTTTTCTTTTATGTTGCTAATGCCTTAATTAAGTAACTGTCATCTTCGTCTCTCAACCAAGCTTTCCCCTCTAGTACATTGTCCACAGTTCAACCAGAATTACCCTTTGAATACTATAAAACTTTCAAGCCACTTTTAGTGGCTTGCTGTGGCACAGAAAATAAAATCCATAAACCTTACAAAAGTCTTCCAGGCCCCAGGAAAATGTAGCTCCTACTCGCCTCTCCAACTTCGCTCTGACTGATCTATACTTTGTTCATCATCATTTCTCTTCAGTCTTAGAAAAAATCAGTCTCTTTCCTATTTTACCTTTACCCAACGTTAAGGCTTGTTCTCAATGTCTGCCCAAAGCCTTAAGAATTCACAGGTAGAGGTTTTCAGAGATGGCTGAATATAGGATGTGTGATAACTAAACACGTTTATTATGGTTCTGGGTGTGGATACCGGAACCCCCAACTTGAACAAGCTTAGAGCCTGGATGGAATTAGGGTTAGAGCCTGGGTGGAATATAAACAGAGATAGAAGGGAGGCTTGTTGCTGTCCCTTAGCTGCTGCTGCTTGTTGCTACCTGCCTTCTGCCTGCCATACCATGAGAAGTTTCTCCTCTTTAATGCCCCTCTGCCATGACACCCTGACAAGCCAGCTCACTATGAACTGAAACCTCTACAGACTGTGAGATGAAATAAACCTTTTTCCTTCAACTTGTGGGTGTCAAGTATTTTGTGCTAACAACAAGAAAAATAAACGAGACACCCAAGATGTTCCCTCTACTTGTTATGCTTTTCTCTTAACTAGCATCTTTTAATTTTCACAGTTTAAGCTTAAATGTTATGTAAAAATACATCATTATTAAATTGAAAATTTTTTAGGAAAGAGCAATCAAATCATCTCCTTTTGTTTCTCTGGAAGAGCCCAGCATAAGTAGGTTTTTAGAAATAGTTGTTGAGTGAATTCATGGAAACAGTAAGGGAAAAATTTTGAGGTCATAGATGTTTAAACTAAATATGACTATTAAGATATATTTTGTCTTCTTAATTATGTCAAAATTGCCTACCACCTCTCTTTTTCTCATTTTTCCTTCAGTGCTCTTTTCCTCCATCCATTTCTTAATCTCAGCCCTTTTTCTCTCATTCTATATTCCCTGTGAGTGGATTTCACTTATCATGTGGCTTCAAATTACATCTATTACTATATGTATGGTAAAATTTCATGGTGCTACACAGTCAAAATAAGCACATATGTAAACTGAAATGATTAATGTATCTCATTCTGTTTTTATTAATGTCAACTTCTTGTGTTTAATGATGCCCTATGGTTTTGTAAGATGTTACCATTTGGGCAAAGTTGGTTTAATAGTAGGTTGGAATTCTGCATTATTGGGACACTCCTTATTTTTGTTCTTATAAATTTTAAAGGATAAAAGAGTAAAGCTTATATGGCCTCCTATGAAAATAAAATCATTCCTTTTCTGGTAGCTTATTAAATATACTTTTTCCATATTTTATCTTAATAATTATTTGCTTTTCTTCATAGAATAAACATTTTTACCCATTCATCCATTGATAGACAAGCTGCTTCCAAGATTCAGCTACTAGTTATTTAGCTATTATAAACATGGGTATGCCTGTATCACTATAATATGGTGTGTGTAACTTTTCTGTGAACATACCTGCAAAGCCAATAGCTGAGTTAAATGGAATTTCTAGAGTTTTTTTGTTTTTTGTTTGTTTGTTTGCTTTTTGAGACAGGGTCTCGCTTTGTAGTTCAGGCTGGCCCTGAGCTCACTATGGAGCCCAGGCAAACCTCCAACTCAGCAGTCCTTCTGTCTCTGCCTCCCGAGTGCTGGGATGACAGGCGTGAGCCACCACGCCCAGCACTGTGGTATGTGATATTGATGGCTGGTGGGCATGAGTCACCATGCCCAGCATTGTATGTGGTTACCGGGATCAAACTCAGGACCTTGTGCTTGCGAGGCAGGTGCCAGAACCACTGAGCTAAATCTCCGGCCCTGAAATTTCTAGTTTTAATTTTTTGAGTTATCTAATACTGATTTCCATAGTAGTTATACTAATTTACATTCCCACCAGCAATGTAGTATGGTTTCATTTTCTCCACAGACTCACCAGTGTTTGTTGTGGCTTGCCTTCTTGATGATGGGTCCTGTATGAGAAACTCAAAATATAAAAAAAGGAAAAAATAACAAATAAATAATGGGAAGAAAAAGATAGAAATATCTATATTTAGAAAGAGTATTAGCAATGTAGGAGTTTGGCAAGCAATGTTATATTACCATTATTTTTCTATAAATATCTTATTTTACTAGTTTATGTCAAACCAAAGTCATTCAGTTTATTTATAAGTAAGCAAGACATGAATCTGTTTCAGCCAAGAAAATAGAATTGTTTAAGGAATAATGCATGTATATAATAATATAACATTATTCTAATAATGTGTATTCTTAATCTTGGCTGAGCTTCATTGTTTAAAATTCAACCTTTTACATTGAGATAATTATAGATTAACATACTTATAAAAAAACACACAGAGTTCCTTGTACCTATTGTCTAGTTTTCCAAAACATACTATAAAACTATATCACAATATTATATGTAGAATATTGACATTAACATTGGTAGTCAAGATACGAACTATTTCTATCACCACGAGCATTCTTCATATTCCCCCTAGAGCTCTTCAGTTCCCTCCTAATTCTAATCCCTCATTAACCCCTGGTAACTGTTCATCTCTCCTTCATTTTTATTATTTTTATGTCAAGAGTATCTTCATGTTGAGGTATTTATGTGACTTCATTTCTTTGGACTAAATGCCCAAGATTTCAATTAAGTAGTATGATAGTTATATGACAGTATTTAAATAAACTGCTAAACTGTTTTTTAGACTGGCTGTGCCATGTTATACTTCAAGCAGCAATAAGGCAATGGCCCAGTTTCTCCCTATTCTCACTAGAATTTGGTCACTAGAATTTGAGATAGGAGGATTGCTGAGTTCGAGGCTTGCCTGGGCTACATAGTGAGCTCAGGGCCAGCCTGAATTAAAAAGTGAGACCCTGTCTCAAAAAAAAAAAAGTATCAGTAAAGAATTCAATTTAAAAAGTAATAATTAGCTGTTAGGGAAATGCAAATCAAAACCACAGTGAGGTATTATTTCACAGCTACTACAAAAAATATAATCAGAAATATTAGGACATTAAGGATGAGGACTCTCTACAGGTCCCTAAGGTTCTTTTCATTTTTCTTTGCAGTTTATTTTTTCTCTTGTGTTCAGATTAATCATTTTCCATTTCACAGATTTTTTTTTCCTGTCTCTTCCATTGAGCCCACCTATTGAGCTTTTATTTATTCTTTTATCTTTCAATTCCAAAATTTTCATGTGATTCTTTCTATATTCTGTAGATTTGCTAAGACCTTCCACATTTTTGTTTCAAGCATGTTCATTGCTCATGGAGAACCATTTTTATCATGACTGCCTTAAACCTTTGTCAAGTAATTCCATATATCAGTTACTTTAGTCTTAGTCTTAGCTATTGATTATCTTTTTTCATTCAGTTTGAAATCCTCTTGATTCTTGGTATGAGTGACTAAAAGCTGGACATTTTGTACTGTTATGAGGCTCTGTATCTTATTCATGACCTTTTACTGTTCCTCGATTTTATGGGCACTGACATCTCTCTGGCAGGGAAAGTGGGGATGCCACTGTGTGGCTTGGTAAAATGGTTTAGGTTCCCCCAAACTTTGGGCCTTCACAGACACCCGAAGGTGGGTAGATTCTCATTACTATGGGGCATGGATGAGGGTTTGCCTTTGTGTATTTTGGGGTTCTACTGTTATGGTATGAATTACTTTCCTTGGGCCGCCCTAACAATGCCACCAACTTATTTTCCTATAAGAAAGTTGATGTGGCTGAACTTGAAAATCAAAATGTTGGCATAATCAGCATGTAAGGACATGAGCAAGATGGATTCCTTTGGAAAGTTCCCCAGCACAAATCATCCTCTCTCTGAATTGTGGTGTTCCCAGTAGTTCTTGGTATTACTTGCCTTGTAAACATCACTCTGATCTCTATTCCCACCTTCATGCTTCCTGTGTGTGTGTGTCTGTGTTTTCATGCTGCCTTTTAATAAAAGACACCAATCATTGGCTTTGGGTCTCACCCTAATCTAGTGTGACCTCATCTTAACTAATTACATTTGCAGACTATTTCCAGTGAGGTCGTCTGCTGAAGTTCTGAGTGGGTTTAAATTGTGGGGTTATGTTAATACCTAATACAGGCCATATGGGTTTCTAATTGTTACATCTTTTTGATGGTTTCACTTTTTGTTATTATACAATGTCCTTTCTGTCTGTGCTCCAATTTTTTTCACAAATCAGCTCTTCGGGCTACTTGTGTGCATGGCACATCTTCTTTGCTTCTTTGGATTTTCAAGTCACTTGTTCTTTTGACTCTAAAATATTCTCATAGAAACCACAGCTGGTTATTGTTTAAAAATATCCATTCTGCAAAGCTATTGCTTTTAATATTTATCCCATTTCAATTTAATATTATTGATAAGATTTACATCTGATATTTTGCTCTTTGTTTTCTATATCTCATGTTGTTTTTGTTCTTCTATTATTGCCTTCTCTTGTATGAAATATTTCCTAGTGTATCATTTTACATCTCTGATATTTCATTCGTTATATTTTATTAGTTTTCTGAAGGTTACTAACATCTTAATTTATAATCATCTAATTCAGATTAATGCCAGCTTAATTTCAATAACTAGCAAAACATTGTTCCCCTTCCTTCTTCTTTGTGTTATCATCATAGATAATACAGTTTATACATTGTGTGCCCATAAACAGATTGATAATTATTGCATTGTGGAGTTATCTCTTAAATAGGGAGAAAATCATTAAAATATACTTATTTTGGGCTGGGAATTTAGCTCAGTGGCGCCGTGCCTGCCTGGCAAGTACAAGATCCTGAATATCACTGATTTTTGAAAAAGATTATTTTGTCTGTCATACTTGCTTATGTGGTCACTTTTATTGATGCACTTGTATTTTTCTCATAGATCGAGGTTACTGTCTAGTTTTCCTCACTTCATTGACATTATAGGGAAGGTTTTGTGTGTGATTTAATTTTACACATAATAGCAAGGTAAAGAATAAACTTTAAGCTGATTAAATAGCTTATGAACATGAATAGGATACCTATAAAAAATAACCTGGTCTGTATTTCAAGTATGAATTTTTTAATGGTAAGTAACTGTCATCCTAATAAAAGAGAATTAGGGTCATTTGTCAAAAAAGGAAAGAATAATGTAAGTTCTCAAAAGCAGTAATAATCTCTCCCTGTTTTGTTCACTGGTATAGCTCTAGCACCCAGCATACTACCTGGTAGATGGTAAATAACTAGATGAACAAAGAATGGTAGACAGACAGTGTTGGTGGGAGATGGAAAACATTGACTTCCAAGGTTTGGCTTTGATGTTCCTTGATCCTATGACAGCATGATAGACTGGTAGGTTGACAGCATAGTTTTTAAAATATAACATTCTTCCAATGTTTATTGCATTGATAGGTTTTGAGTCTTAAATAGCCCATGACCTTCTACAGATATTACTTTATATTTAATTAACATTTCTTTCCCACTTTGCAAACCTCAGTATATATATTCAGTGGATATTGTTAATGTTGATTTTCATGACAGAACAGCCGCTTAAAGGAGGAGCAGAATTGGCACATAAAGAACCTGCTGAAGGAACTGAGTGAGAAGAGGATAGATGGACTGCCAGCTGTAACTAGAGAGAATGTTGAAGAGGCACTGAAGGAAAAACGGACATTTGAAAGGAACCAGGAAAAGAACCTGAGGGGTGAGTTAGTAACTTAGGACATGATCGGAGAAGTTATATCTTAAATTAATACTTTTGTCTTCCAGTGTGCTGTGTTTATTTCAGGTGACATCATTAGCAGCACACGCACAGCACATGTAGGTAAACAGACAGGAGAGGGAGATAATAAAAGTGAGCAGAGGTGCTGCAGCCCAGTGAGGAGGAGGAGCAAGGGCGGAGACGAAAAGCAGTGACAGACGAGACCCATCTGCCTCTCACCCCCGGACAGCATCCTGTTAGACACCAAGCTGAGCTGCTCCTCAGACCGGGGATTTGTTCTTTGTGAAATTTTGTTTTGCAGTGGCTCCGCGGACTGCAGCCTTGATTTAGATTGGGAAACAATAAAAACAGGAAACGTCACCTGCCAGTGTCTCTAAGAAAAATGGAGGAAAGAGGGATTAAAATTGGGAAAGGGGACGTTTGGGGGACACGGATACAAATGACACTGGGGGAAATGAGAGACCTAAAACATACTCTTGCTTTTGGCCAAGGAAAACCACAGTCCTGTGGGTGGGTCGGACGTGTACAATGTTGACATACGCATTTTTATTCCTGTTCTTTCATTGTCAAGGTGTTAAGATTTCTTTTGCTGCTTTTGCCAGAACCTCTGTAAACACCACGTTTTCTAGGAAGCTGGTGAGCATGAAGGGATGTGAGCTCTCAGGATCACTACTGGAAGCTGAGAGGCAAAGTGAGGGACTAGACTTTCTTAGATCTCCCTAAGCTCCTTAGGGTCCCGACCTACCAAGCACTTTGCAGGAAACAGCCACAGTACTCGATAGGTATTTGTTGTTTGGAGTGAAGTAGTTTCCGAGACCACATATCAGTAAGCTTCATTTTTAGAGGTCTCTGACAACCGTTCCCACAACCCTCCTCCCGTGTGCGTGGCGTTCTGGCCAGTGCTGCTGCCGCGACGTGACAGGTAGTATGTTCTGCAGAGCTCCTTTAGAAAAGAGTTCCGTCTGCACTTTCGATGTTGCTCTGGTCAGCTCTCCTACTGCGGAGACAAAATACTCAACACTCATAACTTAGAGGAAATGGTTTATTTGCCTCCTAGTTTCAGAGGTTTCAATGCATTGCCAGCTACCATCACGGCAGAAAGGCCCGGCAGAGCAAAGGTGCTTAGTTCATGCCAGCCTGGAAGCAGAGAAAAGGGGAAGACCACCAGCCAGAGAGATTCCTTTCCAAGGTGTGTCCCCCCGTGACCCATCTCAAACGGGCCCCAACCCCTAACAGCACATTCCGCGTGAATGTCAGATGAATCCACTTATGAATATAGCACTTCAGTGAGCCAATCACCTCTCCGGAAGACTGTTAATCCAGTCAAGTTGACCAGATTAACCAGCACGAAAGAATGACTTCAGTAAGTCCCTGGAGTTGTGAGGAGACCGTCAGGTGCTCAGCAGTGCTAATTTAGCTGCCGCCGAGACCAGGCCCAGCAGAGTGCCGACTGTCTGCAGTCTGGAGCAGGCACAGAGGTGTGTATGCTGCACAGGAATGGAGCCGTGCCGGGTAACTGGGCGCAGGAGAGGGGGTGGGGCAAGGAGGAAAGAAGTCCGAACAGTCCCTTGCAATTCGTGTTGATGTACAGTAGAAGCAGCAGCTCGCCTTAATCACCAAATCTCACCGCTCCCCAGACCCTGCGTCGGGGGTGCACAGTGTGCCAAGACCCCAGGGGATTCCCCTGCCCGGCAAGGTCTGAGGAGTCATTTCTCACCCTTTTCTTCCCACTTTTAGTTAGGACTTCTTCCGGTGCTGGAACGAAATGCAATTCAGAGTAGCCTGAGTGTGAAGGGGATGATGTTTTGTTTCATATAATCAGACCACACAAAGGTCAGGGTGCTGCGGACCTGTGTTCAGGGCCTCACAGACTGTAGGATCTCGACTTCCCGCGTGAGTGCATCTGTGTGTGTCGATGTGTGTGTATAACATGTCACCCGTGATGGGGGAGAGTAACCCTAAGAAGGCAGAACCGTGACCACCAGGTACTTCTCTCTATATAAAATCTCCATGGCGTCTACCAGCCTCTCAAGGGCTGAAAAGAGCAGACTAGCACTCTGCGCAGGGGAGAGGACAGGGGCCTGCTTGGGCTATGGAGGAACCAGGAAGTGTGATCTTACCTGGATCTTCAGCTCTTAAAAAAAGTATGTCTTGGGTCTATTTAGACTTGTGGACTGAAGAACATACTTCTTACCTGACTAGAATACTATATTCAATAAATGTATCGAGTACCATCCAAGGCTCTTTGGCAAGGGTTGGCAAGAGTAAGATGAGGTCTTCCCCTCAAGGAACTTTTTTTTGTGGTAATGGGGATCAAACAAGGGCCTTGTGCTTGCAAGGTAGGCGTGGTACCACTCGAGCTAAGTCCCCGGCCCCCCTCGAGTAACCGTCAAACAAGGTGGTGTCACCGCACATCTAACAAGCTTCTTGGATTTGGCTCTGTGTACTGGTTCCTCTTCAAAAGTACAGTATGCAGTGATTCTGTGCTTGGGCCTAAAAACTGAATAAAATAGCATACTTACAAGTACACTAGGGAAAATTGAAAGGTTATGTGGCTGAAACAGTAACTTGTACATGATTCAGGAGCTTCTCTTTTTTTTTTTTTTTTTTTTTTTTTTTGCTTTTTTGGAGACAGGGTCTTGCTTTGTAGTTCAGGCTGGCTCTGAGCTCATTGTGTAGCCCAGGCAAGCCGCCGCGAACTCAGCAATCCTCCTGTCTCTGCCTCCTGAGTGCTGGGATTACAGGCGTGAGCCACCACGCCCAGCATTATATGTGGTAACCGGGGATCAAACTCAGGTCCTTACGCTTGCGAGGCAGGCGCCGGAACCACTGAGCTAACCCTCCGGTCCCCTAGGAGCTTCTCTTTCACTCTGAATTCTACCTCACTGAGGGAAGGGGAGAGACATGTTCATCATATGTTGTCATTTTATACAAGGGAAATCCAAACAAATAAATTGTAGATGACTTACCCAACCATGTACTTTGAAACATACTTAACAAAAACCTGAAAAGGAAGTAGGTGGAAATCACTTTTGCCCAGAAAAATGACAATTTACTACTAAAGAATATATATAAGGCAGTGTACCCAAATCATACCCTTATTAAGCTGTCACAGGAATATTTAAACTTACAGGTTCTTAGGGAGGATATGGCAATGACATATGAACAGACAGACAGACAACCACAACCCAAATCACAAATCTTTTTTTTTTTTTTTTTGAAACGGTCTTGCTTTTGTGGTTCAGGCTGACCCTGAGCTCACTAGGTAGCCCAGGCAAGCCTGAAACTCAGCAATCCTCCTGTCTCTGCCTCCCTAGTGCTGGGATGACAGGCATGAGTCTCCACGCCCAGCATTGTATGTGGTTACCGGGGATCGAACTCAGGGCCTTGCGCTTGTGAGGCAGGCGCTGGAACCACTGAGCTAACCCTCCAGCCCCTCACAAATCATTTTTGTTTTGTTTTCTCTTATGCTGGGGATTGAACACAGGGCCTTTACACCAAAGCACATTCCTTAGGCTGGGCTCAAACTCTTGCCTCAGCTTCAACGAGTGCTAGAATTCCAGGTGTGTACCAGCAGGCGTGGCTACAAACCTACTTTATAACTGGGAATTTAATTTTACTTCAATTTTGAATTATGAAGAACAGATGAACTGTCTATAAAGGACAGATAAACAATAGTTTAAATTTCCAAGAATTAAACATGTAAAATAGTATGTATAAGTAAATGGTATTTTAATATCAGACTTAATTTCAACAGGTAATAGCTCTAGGGACAATTGAAATTACACAATGTCTTAATTTTCTTTCCAACAGATATGCGCACACAAATAAATAATGCTGAGAAACTATTTCTTGAGAAACTCGGTGAAAAAGAATATTGGGAAGAATACAAGAATGTGGGAAGTAAACAACATGCTAAACTCATTACCTCCTTACAGGATGACATCAGTACGGTGAAAGAGAATGCCAAGAAAATGTCAGGTCAGTTGCAGTAAAACTAGCTCAAAGTCAGGAAAAGTCTTCAAAGGCCATTCATTTGATAGAAGAAAAGATGGGCACTCCCTGAATTGTTCATTATTTTCTGCTGTCAGCACAACCAGCCATGGGCCTGTTGTGTGTGCGTGCGTGTGCGTGTGCGTGTGCATGTGTGTGAGGGGGACAGTGTTAAGGGTCAAAGGAAAAGCTGTTACCGACTTCCAGGCACAGTGTGTCCCTGCTTCAAGGGGGCGCAGGTGAAGTCCCACTGGAAAGGGGGCAGGTGACCCTCCAAGGAGCCCGCGCACACACTCCCGTGAGGGAGGGAGCGGGGGGAGAGCTGGCGAGGTGGGGAAGCCAGGAGTCAGCGGGCCAGAGATTTGCCCCCCGCCCCTCCCCAAGGAAGGGGTATGGACACTCAAGGCAGGGGAGGTAGCAGTTGGTCCAAGCTAGCAAAGAAGATTGACCAGAACTTTCTTTTTTTTAAACAAGGTCTGGCTTTGTAGTCCAGGCTGGCCCTGAGCTCACTATGGAGCCCGGGCAAGCCTGGAACTCAGCAATCCTCCTGCCTCTGCCTCCCGAGTGCTGGGATGACAGGCGTGAGCCTCCACACCTGGCATTCTGAATTTTTAATGAACCTTAGAGCTTTGATTGTTGTAATAGACTAGATATAAGTATTTATTTGAAGACCTTTTATTGCTACTAAATAGCAGAAAAGTCATACTATTTCCCACATATTTAGGCTGGGAGTATAGCTTAGTGGCACTGTGCCTGCCTGGCAAGCACAAGTCCTGAGTTCAGTCCCCAATACCAGAAGAAAAAAAAGAAGGTGGGGGAGGCTGGGAATTTAGCCAGGGGTTCTGGTGCTTGCCTCATGTATTCAAAGACCTTCTATTATTACTAAATAGTAGAAAAGTCATAGGATTCCCCATATATGTGTGTGTGTGTGTGTGTGTGTGTGTGTGTGTGTTTGAGGCAGGGTCTCGCTTTGTAGTTCAGTCTGGCCCTGAGCTCACTATGGAGCCCAGGCAAGCCTCAAACTCAGCAATCCTCCTGCCTCTGCCTCCTGAGTGCTGGGATGACAGGCATGAGCCACCACGCTCGGTACTGTATGTGTTTACCAGGGACCTTGTGCTTGCTAGGCAGGTGCCAGAACCATTGAGCTATATCTCCAGCCCAAATTTCCCCTATATAATCACTAGCCACACTGTCTGAATAATATTTTAAAAGGAAGAAAGAAAATAAGATTACCTGGTCCTCCATGGAGCATTTGCTTTGGATGGCAGCGTGCAGTGAGACTGGAAGACTGAAGCCAGCCAGAAGCCACAGGCTGGGCGGTGGCTCCAGGGAGGGCCCCCCCGACATGGGTCTTGCAACCTGCGACCACCCATCTGTGGGCACGTCTGCTTCACCCTGTGGGTCTGTTCACATTCTCTGCTTGCTTCTTACAGGCAATCCTTTCAGTCAAATAGTCTCTAGCCTAGATTGTGCAGAGAGCTGGTGTCATCATTTACCTAATCAGAAATGGCCAGACACGTTTGCCCAGGCCACCCTGTGGGTCACTGCTCAGCCCCAGAACAAACTCCTTTGGTCAGTTGTTCAACCCTGCTTTCTTCAGTAGCCACCTGTGAGCCCTGGGGGCAGGAAATCACCCCAGACTGCTTCCGTGTGTGTCAGCTCCGTAAGCTGTGGGGTATTGGTCACTGATTTATCCTGGATAAGGATATTTCTCCTCAAAAAGGAGAAAGAACAACTTAGTTTAGGGCCAGGAACAGAGAAGGAAGATGTTTATGATAAATCAATCAATATAGTTACAGCTTTTTCATTTTTGCGCTTTATCAGAGATGTAGGACAAAGACCTTTAAAATTTTTTGTGCCCTGAAAGTTAAGTTTAGAGGTTCGAGTTCCTCGTGGTCTGCTGGAGGTAAGACTCGCGCACCTTCTGCCTTGTAGCCTATGGTCCCACGAGTCGTGCTTTGGCTGCCTCGGTCTGTGAAACACTATCCACAAGGAAGCAGTATTCTCTGTGGCAGCTAGTTCTGTGGCAGTCTTTGCACATTTTTGTTTCAGAAGAAGTTAAATAGGTTTCTGTGCACCTGTCTAGAATTCTAGCAGCTGTGATCTTCAATGTTATTTATATTGGAAAAAACATCTTGATTTCCAAATAATAACTTTGTATATATTATAAATAGAATACAGCTAATGGGGACATATAATATTGATGTTATTATAAAACACAACTAGCTTCATTAATTATCAGATTAAATCATTTGAAGTAGGACAGTTGCTTCATATTTTATATTTCTGACTATAGTTTGCTCAAATGTTACTTCCTCCAAAAAAAAACTTTGGTCTGATCACACTGTCTGAAAGAGAGGCTTGGTTTTTCCTTATCACACACACCACCAATTGAAAAATTATTTGTTTTCTCAGCATCTTCCTTCTCCGTAAGGATATATACCTCATAAAGGTAGGGATTTTGTCTCAATCAGAAATATTCCCAGTCTCTTCAGTAATGTCTGTCATATAGAAAGATCTTGATAATCATTTTCAAAGATGAAGAAACTGAGCTCCTTTTATTCAGCTTTCTGTCCTCATCTACAGCAGCATTAGTGTCACTGTCTCGTTTTCCTTAAGAAATTATCTAAGCGTTCTAAGCATATCCCTTTTAAGTATCTCTTGAGGTCTGAAATGTATGACTCTTTGCTCTCTCAGTAAGGACGTTGACAAGCTTAAGGAAGTAGGGACAGGTAGAGAACCCTGCACTTTGTCTCTGCCCTCGTTTCTGGCTTGGAGTCCAACGAACCGCTGGGTTTCCCAACTCCCAACGCCACCTCTACTCAAAGTTCTTTTCTCATTCCGTCTGTTCCCCTGGGAAATGGCATGAACATTTAAAAAAAAAATTTTTTTTTTTGAGACAGGGTCTTGCTTTGTAGTTCAGGCTAGCCCTGAGCTCACTATATAGCCCAGACAAGCCTCAGCAATCCTCCTGTCTCTGCCTCCCGAGTGCTGGGATGACAGGCGTGAGCCACCACGCCCAGCATTGCTGTATGTGGTTACTGGAGATCGAACTCAGGACTTTGCACTTGCGAGGCAGGTGCTGGAACCACTGAGCTAAATCTCCGGCCCTGAAAATCTTGTTAGATGGAGTCAGATGTACATGATGCTACTCAAGCAGATAATATAATCATCTGTATTATCTCATTGTGGATTCATAAATTGTGTGAGCCACAGGATAAATGGCCACACAAGTATTAACGTGTTTACAGTTCTCTCTGGTGATAATCCTCGGAAAACACAAACATTCCTGGAGATCTTAGAGTCATTCACATTAAAGGTTTTAATAAATTATTGGGCATTTCTTCTCACTGGAGGGGCTGGTGGCTTCAGTACAATGTTCTGTCGGGACCCGGGAAAAGTGGATAGAAAAGCAAGAGAAGGATTGCAGAGGGTGAAATGTACTAATACAGTTTTACTAGGGTCAGTCTTGTTAAGACGTCTGATTTTCTCTTTAAAGAACAGTATAAAATCACTCTGGAAGACACTAGAAAGAGAATAATAAAAGACACTTTGCTGCAGCTGAACCAAAAGAAGGAATGGGCCATCCAGGTATATTTCAGACGAGATTGGACACATTCATGGTGGTATGGGGGGAGATGGTATATTTCAGTTTTCTTGAAACTTCCCTTGTATTCTTTTTTACAGAAAAACAAATACTGTAGTTGGGCATGGTGGCACATGCCTGGCATCCCAGCATTTTGGGTGGCTGAGACAGGAGGATCCTGGGCTTCACAAGACCTGAGGTTAACAAGACCGTGGGTCAAAAAAAATTTTTTTTTCTTTTTGAGACAGGGTCTCGCTTTGTAGTTCAGGCTGGCCCTGAGCTCACTATGGAGCCCAGGCAAGCCACCACGAACTCAGCAACCCTCCTGCCTCTGCCTCCCGAGTGCTGGGATGACAGGCGTGAGCCACCACGCTGGGCACTGTGGTATGTGGTACTG
Source organism: Thryonomys swinderianus (assembly GCA_004025085.1). Classification (NCBI taxonomy): domain Eukaryota; kingdom Metazoa; phylum Chordata; class Mammalia; order Rodentia; family Thryonomyidae; genus Thryonomys; species Thryonomys swinderianus. The sequence goes on from PVIC010016852.1 coordinate 30,199, forward strand.
ATTTCTGGTGGGCCTGAATCACCACACCCAGTATTATTGTATGTGGTTACAGGGATTGAACTCAGGACCTTGTGCTTGCTAGGAAGGTGCCAGAACCACTGAGCTAAATCTCTGGCCCATATCTGTATAGTTTTATATATACATTTTTATAGTGAAATGTATTATGTTCAGTGTCCAGTACCACCCAGAGAGAGGGAGAGGGAGAGGGAGAGGGAGAGGGAGGGAGGGAGAGAGTTTGTTTGTTTTTAGTGAAATGTATTATAGTGATTAAGAATTTGGGTCCTGAATTAAGCAGTCTGGGTTTAAACTGCATTTCCACCTCTGACTGGCTGCGTAAACCGGTGTTACTTAATTTTACTGAGCTTATAAATTCCTTAATTTGTAAAGTAAAAACACTAATGGTATTCAACCTTAAAGAAATAGTTTGAGGGCTGAGGACTTGGGTCAGTGGTTCCAGTGTCTGTCTTGCAAGTGAAAAGTCCCGAGTTTGATCCCTGGTACACATACTGCAGTTCCGGGCATGGCTCATGCCTGTTATCCCAGCACTCGGGAGGCAGAGGCAGGAGGATTGCTGAGTTCCAGGCTTGCCTGGGCTCCATAGTGAGCTCAGGGCCAGCCTGGACTACAAAGCAAGACCCTGTCTCAAAACAAAAAAAAAAGAAATAGTTTGAGGAATGAATAGGATGACTTAAGTAGCAAAGTGTCTCATAAAAAGCAATAAGTGATATTTATGTGATCATGATTTTAACAAAATATTAAAAAATATTTTGAATGAGTTGTAGAACAATCATTTGTCAGGAAAAAAAAAAAAAAAACAACTTCCTTACACACCCAAACCTAGGAGCTGTTGTTTTAAAAGTCTGAGATAGGGCCGGAGGATTAGCTCAGTGGTTCTGGTGCCTGCCTCGCAAGCACAAGGTCCTGGGTTCGATCCCCGGTAAACCACATACAGTACTGGGTGTGGAGACTCACGCCCACCAGCCATCAATACCACATACCACAGTGCCGGGCGTGGTGGCTCACGCCTGTCATCCCAGCACTCGGGGAGGCAGAGACAGGAGGATTGCTGAGCTTGAGGCTTGCCTGGGCTACATAGTGAGCTCAGGGCCAGCTTGGACTACAAAGTGAGACCCTGTCTCAAAAAAAAAGTCTGAGATATAAAATATTTTTGAGATAAAATTCCTAATTGTATATATTCTCTGATTTCTTTTACAGAGGATATCTAAGTTTTTCCCCCTACAGTCCCCCTATCTCTAAAATCTTTCCTAAATCAGTATGGGAATATTCCTTTAACTGGAGCATTGTTTCTACAGACTTGTAGATATCTGGTCTTTTGAAAAGTTCTTTTTGAATTTCAGTTGCTGCTGTTGGTTGCATGCTTGTTGGTCCTCTTGTTCTTACGATGTTGTTCTCCTAGCACAAGGTTATGACTAATGGATACATACACAGAGGAGCATGGAACTGGTCAGTGGTTTGTCTGCCCATGCAAGTGGGTGACAGAATCTGACTAAATGTTGAAATCAACCACTGATATAGTTAAGATTATTAAAAAGGCACAGGTAGGTGAAATAAGCCTGTAACTCCAAGCCTATGTCCTGAGGCTATCTCAGCCTATCTGAGCCTATCTCGCATACTTTTACAAGCATTTCACATGTAAGTTTCTCGGCAACATTAAAAGGTGTAGGAACTTACCAAGGCTCAGGGAAATAGTATGAGTTGCTCAGAGCAAGTGGGAGAATCCAAATCCAATTCATGTCTCCTTCAAATTGTTGCTGATAATCACTACACAACACATTATCTTTTTTCTACATAATGCTGAACACTCAAACGCTTGATTGAATTTTCCTCTTCTTTCTGGGTATTTTAGCCTTATAGTTCAACTTCCTATTAGCTAGTGCTGTGCAGTATCAGCTAAACATGGGTGTGTTACCTGCAAATGTTGTTTTTTTTTAACCCAAGTGGTCTGTAGGTCCCACCCATAGTGTACTTGCTCTGGAATGATGCGTGGATTTATGGATTTTTCATCGCTCTCTAGAGATTCTAATGTGTAGTCAAAGTTGAAGCTATTCCTCCATTGTTAGTGAAGTAAGCTATTAGTCAACTAATTTTATGTTGGAGGAAACTATTATAAACTGTATAGCTGAAGTACAGAAGTTTCTGGTTCCTAGGAAATACATGTCACTCTTAGTTTAATAAACAGGATTTAAAGTCGATTTTATTTGAAAATTTTCAACTTTAAAGTTTTAAAAATAAATTTGTCCTTAATACACCTTTAAATTATTTTGGTGCATATTTATGATCTAGAATAATTTTGTCCTCCCCAAAGTATCTTTCTTAGATGTTCTTCCTTCAGTTACTGAGTATTGAATCTGTAACATAATTTTTATATAAAAGCATCCCCAGAGAAATACAGTATCATCAACTATAAAATTCTCGGGTGAAATTATACATATCTAAGTAATTGAAAACAAATATTTATTTTGTGAACCTACTGTTAAGGCATTTTTTGTGTAGCTTTGCCTGCTACTCTGAAGTAACGATACTAGGTTGGTAGACATGTTGTTACTACTGACATGCCGAAAATTTGCTGTATTTTGAGTTATATCTGACTATAGAAAATGTCTGACCACTAGTGTAACATCATAGTTATGAGCAGATCCCTTAATTACTGATTTCAGCACAGCAGTCAGGTTCAGTAGCAGTGGAGGCTGAATGAGGGACAAACACGCCCTGTCCAGCTCTCCAGGTCACCTCCGGCAGAATGTGTAAATCAGCCCCGGAAGTGTGACAGGGCGATACAGAAAGAACTAAACAGAAAGATTTCACACATTCTCAAAGTAATTACAAACTAGGATCTAAAATGAATGAAAAGAGGAATTAAGATATATCACATACAAGTGCAAGCTCCCTGTGATCAAGGTGATCATTTACATATGTTTTAAATGTACCAATAAGTTTAATTAACAAAAAACCGATAAAGTGAATGTGTGTCCTCGCTGGTAAAATTGTGAGTTACCATGTGGCAACTCTTCCTTATTTCAGAATGCTGTCAGTCTAATTGACAGGGGTAGTTACCGAGAGATCGTGGAGAATGACTGGCTAAAAAAAGAGGTACGTGGAATTTAACCAAACAGTTTTCCTATTGTTTTTGAACTAGGAGTAAATTTTAATTGTAAACTGAAGTCATCGAAAAAGTAGTAACTACTCTGCAATAGACCAGAGAAGAGATGTCTGAGGATAATTGTGTTGCAGGCCCCAAAGTCCTCC